>JAAAKQ030494910.1:0-11972 GCA_010016005.3 Zanna intricata
GGAGGTCCCGGGTTCGAATCCAGGTCAGGCATGGCATTTTTCACACATGCTACAATTCATCCTCTGAAGATATACCTTAACGGTGGTTCCAGAGGTGAAACAAAAAGAAAAGCTTATGCATATCGAATTCTTCAGATAATATATGACAAACATGTTCTTTCAATATGCCCATAGCCTCTGCTGTCTCTCTTAACCTTAATTCATCAGTTGTCCAGTACTGTTTGGTTAACTTTTTTGATGATATTTGTGAGATTGCAGTTTTTTGTTATCTCAAACACTCATCATCAAACAAGCTGGTGTAACCATGTTTACATCTTTTCAGTGTGGCAAATGATGGGATAGAGTTTCCGTAAACAGCATCCAACTCAGTTTTAATTTGTGAAGACATATTGCCTTTCAAATGCAAGTATTTAATCACAGCTTGATATTGGATTTTTTCCATTTTCACAAAAACACTCATAATGACTTAAACAATTATCAAACAACAACTGAACATCCAAAATGGCTGAAATTTTAATGAGTACCTTTTAACACATGCAGAAATACATTCCCTAACTTGTGTTGATGAGTGCTGCCATCTTCATGTTGAGGCTCAAAACTTTTTAAACAACCCTTGTAGTTTTAAAGTTATACATATTATTTGTTGAAACTCAAATAATTGTTTTACTGACTGTATTCATTTTTGTAAATATTTATTGTAAGGGAAATTTGTTAAGTGGTTGAAAAGATTTCTTATTGAACTAAAAAAAAAAAGAAAAAAGAAATATCCTTGTATGTGGGAAATCGCAAGCAAAAACTTTATAGATACTAACATTTTTAAAATATTGCTTATGTGAAACTAGTAGAAGTTATGAGAAACTGAAGTAATGTAAACATGTACTTCCTGAAGTAGATTATGAATTTTTTTTATAAGAAAATAAAAAGTATTCATGGTGCATTGAGAAAAAAATTACAGAATATGAAGTTAGCAAAACAAAATGGAGTAGGGACAGATGAATATCTGCCATCATTAGGTATTTTGAGTACTTGTGATTTATCAAAGACTATGAAACACCTGTAAGTAGATGAGGTAATACTGACCACAGTAAAAGAGATAAAAGTGAAGATGACAGTGATGTACGAATAACTTTCATGATTCATTACCTAACTTAAGAAAATTAATCATTCATTTCCTAAATCCATTTAAAATTCTTAAAATGATTAAATAATGAGCTACACAACTACAAAGTAAGAGATGATTACATTTAGGTCAGGTTTATCATTTGCCACTACAGAACTAAAGTAATGTGGAAAGGATAAGTATGTAAATTTGTTTACATGTATGTAAGTCATACTGCTTCTTTACACATGCTGACCCATATGAGTAAGCGATTATGTTGACCATATTACTGCCCTTTATCATTTCTGTTCTAGTTAATTATAAGTTTGATGAATTAAAATCCATAATATAATACAAGTGATTAAGAAGTAGATCAAATCATTGTTGGTCTGATCATCAAATATAAAACTTCTACAAGTTGTAATTGTCTGTATCCAAGAGAAAGAGAAAATAAAAAGAGGTTTATGTTTGGCTGAATTAAAACAATTTGGAGTTGAAGGCCAATACTTATTAATGAAGGAAAGCTTGTTAATTTTGAAAAAATTAAAGTAAACTAAGCTGAGTTAGTAAAAAAATAGATGTACTTTAAAAGAAGTAAAAACAGTTTTTTCAGAGGTTCCTGATGGATTAAAAACTGTAATTTAGCCTCAAATTGTTTGCAAAACTAATCATTCAAAAGCAATTTTAGAAAACTGGAATATTTGATTTGGAAAATAAGTACAAGTTGTCTGGAAAATTAAAATAATCTAGTTTCACTGCTATAAGAAATGAGTTGTTAACGCATAGAAGACAGTAAAATGCTCAAAAGATTGAAGAGCTTCAAAAAATGAGCGCATATTGAATAAAGTTTATTTTGAACAACTAAGGGTACTGAAGGTTGAATACTAAGGGATGACATTCACTATTGTGATCACCAAAATTATTCATTGACTTCTTCAAAATAATATGAAAAGTGTTTCATAGTTATGTTATCTTTAATTATTAATAAAATATAACTGAAATATTATAAACTGCATAAGTTTTAGGGTTTTTAATTTTAATTGTTGTAATTTTGTTTTCAGTTTTCAAGTAGATATGTTCTGTAAGTACACTTCTCTTATTTTTGAAACTTTTTTCTTAACAAAATGTTTTTATCTAAGATTTTTCATGTCTACTAAATCCTTCAGTTTAAATTTATACATCATTTTATGTGAAATATTCCAGTAAAATACAGCTGCATATAGTTGTAAAGATATGGTAGTAATATTTTTTTGTGTATTTAAATATATTTTTGGAACTCTAATAACATGAAAAATAATTTGTCAAAATATAAAGATGTTTTTGCTACTGATTCCATCACCAGCCAGATTGTTAAAATAAATACATATTAAGCTAAAATAATTATATTAATATTGTTTTTTGCAATCTGGAGGTCCAAAATAAATTAATATAGACTATTTCTATATTGTAATATCATTTCTGCAAACTTAGTGTTTTTCATGATCAAATTTCATTTGCTTTCTAATCAGTATTTTTATTTTTGAATTTTTATAATTAATTTTTTAAATTATTTTATAACTGTACTATATTGATGAGAAAGAGCCAACTCTTTCTCATCAATGAAGTTTGTTCAACTTACTTGTTCTGTTTATTTAAGAGGTAAAAAAATTGAGTCCAAAAGAATCTGCAGTATTATGACCCATTTCATGCCATATTTATCAGATAATAAACAAAAAATATTGTAACAAATAATTTTCATTTTAAGTGCACTTTAATTGATAGAATTTGTTATAAAAGTATTACAGAAGTCCCATTTCTCTACGGTGATATGTAGTTTCAGACATTCATAAAAGATGGAAACCTATTGTATTTGAGATTTGGTAGGTATGTTTAAAACAGTATGATGAATAAAGGATACAAATTTTAAACAATTTGGAAATTGATTTTGTGAATAGTAAACTAGAATAATGTGCCTTCAGAATCGGAGCTCTGAAAACAAGCTGTTTTTTTCAGATTACAGAAAAAAAATCAAATAATGTAAAAACATTTTAAAAAGATAAACAAACATAGAAAAATAGGATAAAATTTTATGCATTTTTCATGACAATCAGACTGCTTATTTTATTTTTAAACTTGATTACATATAACTTCTGATTGGGTAATTATAATTACCAAATGTGCTTTGCAGCAATTTTTTTTTTTTTTTTTTTTTTTTTTTTTTTTAATTATCACTTTGAATAAAAATTATTAAAATAAATATAATAATAGAAATTCAGTTTCTCTCTAAAAGAGAGAAGTTTTTGCAAAATAAACTTTTATACTCGTACAACATGGACATCTTTCAAATATTATAAATACACAGGATTTGTTTTTTAATTCTTGGACAGATAGTTCATTTTCTTACCTCCACAGATAATGGATAAGCACAGGTCGGGAACAAGGAACAAACAAAGTTGAAACAAGGAACTAGCCTGTGAATCTAGCCCTGTATATTGGTTCAAAACTATTTAGACTTCCTTCTAAATCATTAAACTAAGTTTCAATAGACAGAAAAATGAAGATATGTTTTTAGAGGATTAAAATTTTGTTAATATTTGATAATTTATGACTAACTTCAAACTCAGTGGAAAATTTTGATAAATTTAAAATGTTTATGAATTTTTAGTTAAGCATCATAGTAGTATAATAACAAACTATTATCAACAATTACTGGTTGTAATTTTTTTGTCTTTATAAGTGCTTTTATAATGATCAATACTTCATCAGGTATGTAACAAAATTTTTATGTTAAAATATTAAAATAGAAAGGAGAAGTGAAAGCACTTCTCCTTTCTCACCTTCTAGGTCAATTAATAAATCTTAAAAATTACAAGGAGTAAGTATTTATTATTGTTGATAATTAATCTAAGTGTTATCTCTAATAATTTTTAAGTAAAACTATGCATTAAACTATTTTTACGCATTTAAATACTTAGGAATTTGAATGAAAAACTTGTTACACATTTTACATTTAAGTAAAGTTACCAAAATTTTTTTTTTAAATGTTTCTCCACTAAACAAAATTAATGAAATTTAATATCTTATTAATCCATATAAAAAATAAATAAAGTAGATGAAAAAAATGTTAAAACTATAAAAATTTATTTTTCATTTTAAATTTACCTAAAAAAAATATATATATAAATTTAAGCTCATTATACAATTTTGTAAAGCTATCTGTGAATCAAAATGAAACTGTGGAAATAAATTAATAACACAAATAAGTAATGTATTCTCTTGCTTTTTACACATAGTACTGCTCAATCTAAGAATCCTTGGGTGCCTTCTTACATAATATTGGATGATTTAAACAGAATTTTATTTAGATTACTAACTTTTCCTCTTATATGTATATTTTTCCCTGCACAAAATTTTTATTTGTTTCCAAAAGTAATACTCAGTGACATTATGTTAGATACCCTTGGAGGCCAATGAATTAAGCCCAGACTATCCGTTTTAAATGTGACATAACAAGCTATTTTGCTGTGGTTGTCATCTATTCTCTATTTAGAAATTCGGGTGATCAATTAAGAATTTGGTCTTAAGAAACTATGGATTCTTGTAATTGCAGATTTTGTTTTGTTATCCTGCATGCATTAAGACAATAAGACTAAGTATATTACTAAGCATATTACGATACATGCAAACTATTTCTAAGCATTAATAAACTTGATAAATGTGATTTTACAAACTATTTAATGACATCATTTTTGATATTATTTATAACAGCTATTGTTACTTATGAATTTTTATTTCTACAGGTGGTTTTGGTATGAGTGGCATTAACATAATGTCTTCTCAGCCTCAGCAACAGCAATCACAAATTCAGCAGAACTACTTTCCAGCATTCCAATGATAAGTAGTAAACTTTATTGATCAAGCAAAGATGAAATATTAGATTATTGAAAGTAAATATTTACTTAAAAACAAATTATTATTATTTTATTTTTATTATATGCCTTATTGAATAAATGCTGGACATGATTGATGTACTATTCTCTAATTTTTAAAGATGGGTTTGTAATCGACTGAATCGTTATATAATTTAATAATTTATAAAAAAAAGAAACCATATCAGTGTTCGATTATAATTGGTAAGCTTGTAAATAGAGCGTGTAATAAAAATAATACTAGCTATTATGATAATAATAATATAAATGAATTGTGTTTTACATAAAACATTATCACAGGTTGTCTTCTTTAAATAAGTAAATGTGTAAAGTAATATAAAAATACAATTCACCAACAATTTATGTATTAACAATGTATGAATAGCAATTTCAATATTTTGTTGTTTTTTTTCTGTTACTAAATGGATTTTAAATAAATTGTTTTATAAGTATATATCAACTATGTACAGAATTCAAGTTTAATTGAAAAGCTGTTGTTAATTATTAATATAATCATTGTAACAATAGTAATAATAATTAATTTGTAAGTAATAAAAATAATAATATGAAATATTTTATTATTGTTAATTATCATAATGATTATAAAATACATAAATATTTTCAACTTATTTTTGTGGGGGTATTGGTTATTTTTGTTTTATTGATGAAACTTTTTCTAATTTAATTTTTTGTTTGTTTCATGTAGTATAAGAAAATTATATTTATTTTCCATTGGGAAAGCATATTTTTTTCAAAGTTCTATTGAAACATTCAGTTACTTTATTTTCCTGTTATATCTTCAATATCATTTTACTTTCATTCTTATCACTGTTTATATTATGGGAAAATTAAATAAGTGATACACTAAAATGTTGAGTTCCTATTTTCAAATTCTTGCCTTTCTCATTTTTCACCCATCTATTTGTGCTGAAATTTCTTTATTAAGTTAGACTTTTACACTTATTAAATTAATATATACCAGTGGAACGGGTACAGTATTTTTTTTAAATATATTTTTCTATAAAAATATTCTGTTGCTTCATTTTCAGATTAAACCTTTGGCTCCCAAAAATTTTTTTACAGATACTTTCCATAAAATTCCAGGGTTTATCATTGTGCTATCTGCATAAAATCCCAGCCCTAGCTTAGCACCTTTGCAGTGTTTTGCTAAAAAATTCATCTCATTTTTTTTTATTAACCGATTCTTATGATTTTTTTCTTCTGTTTGTTATTAACTACTCTAAAACATTTAGTGTGGTATAATTATATAATTGTGCAAAAAAAAAAATATTCTACAGAATACTTTCATCAATAGAAAAGAATTTCCCGGTTGTGTAATGGTGTTTTGATACTTGGTTCATATGATCTATGACAGGTTGAAGTCTAACACAGAGGTCATAGTTTAGTTCCTATGGCTTCGGAAGGTTGGAATATGTTTTGAAAGTGATTTTGGACGAATTTTTTACTGTACCTAGCATAATACGACTTTAAGTTGTCCACCAATAACTGGCTATAGTTGGCTTTTTATTTAGACCCATGTTCATTAGCATACAAATGAAAGTCTGAATCTCAGCAACTGTGACACATTTCCACATTAGCCAGCTACCATTTGACCCTAATTTTGCACTGAAACTGAAACTATTTGTCCAACCTATTTAATTGGTGGACTTCACAAACATTTCAAGCTATAAAGTAGTCAAAAAAACTTAAAATAATCTAAGACAGGGGAGTTGCTAGGGGGACAGTGCTTCACACCAGGTAATTTATTTAATGAAGGCATATGTAAATGACCAGAATTATTATTTACATCTACTTCAACCCAACCATCCTTGTTTTCTCCACTTGAGGAGTTAGTGTTAATAATAGGCATAGACCCATGAGGTCTACCCCCAGGTTGAACAGTTGGAATGTGCCTCTGATTTTCTGTATAAGAAATTTCATTATCACTATCTGACAAGAAATTAAAACTTATGTTTTGCTGTAAAAGTTTTGGAAAAAGTGCGACCTATTTATCTTCATTATAATCCAGATCATCAGTAAAAGATGAACTTTCATCCTGTACTTCACTTTCTGATTTTTCTAGTTGAGAAAAATCTTCCCTAGAAAAATTGTCTTCCTCAGTCATTGTCGTAATAGTATTTTCATTAAGATGGGAACGTGCACGCTTCATTTTTTATAAACCAAATGAAATAAAAAAATTATAAACTATTTGTACACGAAAACTTAAGACACATAAACAGTAGCGCAGAACACGAGCAAAGTTGATTATAAACATAGAACAGCTGATATTACAAAGAAAAACCGTCGAATAGGCAAGGCCAACATTCTCACAGCCAACTAAATTTTTAATTGAATCAAATTTATACATTGAATATGTATCAATATGTATCATTTTAACATTTATGATAAGATTATTTTTTCCTGATCATTCTCATATCTAATAAGTACACCATTTTCTTCTATTACACACAAAATAACTTTAATTTTGTAAATGTCCAAAAAATCGGATGTTGGGATTTTATGCAGATACCCTATGCGTCCATAAAAACAGAAATAGGGATTTTATGCCAGTACCTAAACGTCTCTATATACGGACATTCAGAATCCAAAAGGTTATTGGTATTTCACTGCTATTCCATTTAGTTTTCTTGAAATACCACATTAAATATATATGAAAGCATACTTCATTGCAGTAATATTAATTTTACAAAACTAAAAATACCTAGTTATGGTCCCTATAGTAGGTTTTCATAATTCCTTTGTTATTAGAGAATTAAAAACGAAACTTGTTCTATAATTCACCATATGGCGAGTGGCATATAGATATGTACATTGCATGCAAGATAGATTGACTGATAGGATGGGTAGAACAGTTAGATAGTCATTCCATAAATGATGTTAGAATCATTTCTAACATCAGTTAGATGTTAGAACATCTCATTTAGTTGCGTATAATTACATAGTGTGCAGTACATTGTCAGAGTTGTTACAACTTTTAAGAGGATAGTTAATAGCACGGTAAGCCAGCCATCAGTCTATATGTACAGCAATACGTCACCCACTATACTTTTGATTGAGTACATAGTTAAAAACATTATTTTCCTAAAATACATTAAACACGTAACTTGTAAAACCTTATCTTCAGGAAGAATGCTCTACTGTTATCCTATCCTAAGTTGAATATATTATTTTGTAATCTCATTTGCGGCCTATGGTGATATATAAACAATTCCCTCATAACCCTCTTAAATATAAAGTTTTGTGTTATGATTAGAAATTGATGCTAAGTTTTTGAAGTTAAATGATTTATCAGCAGTGAATTATTTCTTATAAAAACCTAATTAATTAAATTCTAGTTTATTAATGTGATTAAACATCAATAATTTTCTGGTGTATGTAATTAAATACCATTAGAAAATAAAATAATAATTAAGTTTGTTTTATTAGACACTTGTATATAAAAAAAACGCATTAAATAAATAATTTTAGATAATGCTATGGTAATAGAAAATAACAATAATACAATAACAAAAAATGAGACTACATTCATAAATCATCTCACAATGGCATGCTGAAGCTGTTTGCCGGATTCTTAAAAAATACATTTCTCAGGGGTCACATGAAGACCCCCAAAAAATAATTCATTACGTAAAAGTAATATACATATACACAAAAAAAGAAAGAAAATATAAGAACTGGAATATAAACTGAAATAATTTTTATAAAAACAAGAACATTTATACATTATTTACAGATATTAAAAGTGTCCTCCCTTATCAATATAATAACATTATAATAATAATAGTTAAAAAAAAATCAATTCTAAATAAATAGAATTTGTCTAAGTTAAAGGAAGGAAATGTAAGTTAAAATTGTTTGAAGAGATTATGTGCATGAAATGTAGACATTTCATTCAAAAGAATTAAGTAATTTTTTATTAGTCAAAGCATAATAAACAAGTTAATTTCTTTTTGTAGAGATTAATTCTAAGTAATAGGTGAAAGTTGTTAGTAAAGTTTTTTGTGCTAATGTGATATATCAATAAAAGTGCTCCATAAATTACAGGATAATCGTTTTTATTAATATTTAAAGATGAGAAAAAAACTGCTTTTTACATTCTTTAGTTCAGTTTCTTTGATAAATTAAATAGATTTTTAATGTTTAGCTAATTACATTATTATACTCGGTTTCAAATTGTTATTTTAAGTATTCAATGTAATTTAGTTCTAATTGTTAGCTAAATTTTATATGTACATGTGCCTGATTTTTCATGATATCTCTGCCTCTATGGTATGATAAAATTTAGATCAGCCTTTTTTTTTCTGTATTTCTTGGTCATTAAAATTCATAGAATTATTCTATATGCTTTCTTTTTAATAAAATCATTTCTTACTTATACACGCTCAGTGATGCTTAACTGGTTTATTGAATAAGTTATCCTTATTTTGCTACTCATTTTTATTTTTTTTATTTTACTTTTATTAACTTAAGTTTATTAATGCAAATTATTAATTACAAATAATTATCAGTATTTGGTCATTACGAAAGTAAATTAATTTATTTTATAAAATATCAGCTAGCTCTTTAATTTTTTTTTTTAAAAACATATTTTTATTTTTCCTTTTATATGTCCTGATGCTTCAAAAAATCTTATTTACTGTGGTTGTACTTAAGAACCAATTTGCTCTTATTGCTGTATATCATTGCATATTTTCTTAAATTTCTCTCACCAAGTGTGTTTATTGTATATTAAATTAGTACTTTCTGTTATTTACTGTTGTATCATGTTATTTTTATTCATAAATTAGCAAAATTAATCTCATCAACCAATAGTTTTTGGGTTACTTTCTGTTGCAAACTCATAAAATTGGATTTGCAGTTTTTTATCTCTAGGAAATAAAAATTTATAATTTTATCTTTTTTCTGTATTGAAGTTTATTAAGTGGATTTACTAAAGTCCTGCACTTCAATTTACTTGTGTCTGCATGCAAATATGAAAGTTATTTTTTTTCTGTTTTCAAACACAGTTTAGTATTTGCTTAGATGTCTTCCACATTTAAAAAGTTTCTGATATCACATAGCAATAATTTAAATTATTTACAATTAAAATTATTTGAAAAAGTGGAGGTTAAGTGTTATCAGGATTTTTTATGACTAGAACATTTTTACTGTCATTGTGTTGACTGGACTTGTTACCTTATTAAATACTCTGCACATTTAAGATTGTTTGTATCTACTATTTGTGAGTTAGCATTTAAAAACCTGCATATAATAAATAGCTATAACACTTACCTTCATTAAACGAATTCAATCTAAGAGTTAATTCATCATTTTTCATTCTCAGTGAATTGAAAAATGCTTCCAATTTTCATTTTATTTAATATTTTTAAATATAGGAATATACTCTTACAGAAAACTCTCCATTTTGAGGCTTGTGAATTCCTAACCCGTACTATTAACCAGGACTTCGCAAAAAAAGAAAAAAAGTAGACTGTTTATATTGTGAAATTGTGACATTCCTTTGAAACATTTAAATATCTATCTATTCATTGGGTTCCTGTGTAAAATTTTTTCATGGTTTACCTGGTTCATGCATTTCATTTTTTTAGGAAGTTTTAAGTTTTAACCACTATCACTGAGCAATAATGCAGATAGTTTTCATTGTTAGTATACCTCTCAAGAGATTTATTAAATGCTCCTAGAGTGTAAATTATATTATTTATTTGTTCTCTTATATATATGCTTAGTATATTGTTGTTTTTATTGTGAAATGGTTGTAGTATTTTGCTTATTTGTTATTATAGAAAATATTAATATTAAGATCTTATATTTTGTTATATAATGGTCGCAGATTGTACCCTGATGAATGCATACTATTCAAATATTAAGTGGCATTTATTAGTTATTTTTAAGCAGGATGGCAGCTAGTTTACTACTCACCTACATTTATTATAGGATTTTAAAAATATGCATTCCTATTTTTCATTATGCTTAATTAATGTAACAAAATTATTTTTTAAATTTTAGCAGATTAAAATTGTATATATTGTACATAAAATTGTTAACATCATGATCATCATTATAGTTGAGTTGTATTTAGATGGTTCTAATTTAAAATGAAAAAAAAATTTGTAAAATATTTATTATTTTACAATATGTATTGTGTGTAATTATGAGTAAAGATTATTATCATTTAATGTATTATTTCTAATGTGTGTTAATAAATAATCTTTTGCAACGACAATATTATTGTTCTTGTTGTTAATTAATTTTTCTCAACATCAGAATGTGAAGATATTTAAAAATCATTATTAGAATTATATTGATTACTAGACGAATGATAATTGTTAACTTTATTTCATTTGGGAACTTTTTCAGAAAATGGTTTTTATATTGTTTATTTTTGTTGTATATTTGTGGTTTACTTACATTCTATTGATGTTATTGTTTATCCCTAAATTAATATTTTATTATCTATTATATGTTTTGTTAATCTATTGTTGTAGCTTAAGAGTTTATTAATTGTTCAGTTTTACTCTTTCAGCAGTATTAAATTTTGAGAGAAGGAAAGCTCTTTCATATTAAAAATATGTAAAAGTATATTTATTCATTTTTGTTATAAACAGATTTCTGGTGTTTATTAATCTGATGCAGTCTTAACCCTTAAATGCATGATTTTTAAAAGTTTTCTGGAAAAAATACTCCCTGATGCATTAGATATGTAGATTTCTATGAAAATGATGAAAAAAAATAATATCTAATATATTTATTACTTTTTTGGGGAAAACAATTTTGTTGCAGAAAACAGCATTATGTGCTAGGAATGCTAGAAACATCATCAAAAATTTCTGTAAGCTAAATTATTACAATGCAATTATTTTTCATTAGAAAATTATTTATATAATTTTAAAAAAATATAACAAATTAAAATCAAATTGTATATGCAAAAAAAACCTTTTTAATTA
>JAAAKQ030494921.1:0-13412 GCA_010016005.3 Zanna intricata
CATGCCTGACCAGGATTCGAACCCAGGACCTCCGGATGAAAGGCTGAGACGCTACCACTCAGCCACGGAGGCCGGCGACAGGTAATGTGGAAAACCTGCTTGATGTGATAAGAGATTTTCTTTTCTGAATTTTGAACAAATCGATTATTTATTATTTTTTCAAAATTTACCCATAGGACATGTGCTATGAAATAGGACGGTAACTATTGGGATTTGTCAGAATTTTATCTTTTTTTGGAAACGAAATAATATGTGCTTTCTTGCAATGCCGCGGGTACATCCCAACTATCTTCCCTAATTATATTCTTCTAGCAATCTAAGTTTAACAATGGTGATTAGCTGTTTGATTATGACGTATTGAATTTCTTCCGGACCAGAAACTGTATTGCTGGTTTCCTCCAACGGTTTCACAAGTTCTTCTCTTTTGAATTGTAAGTTATACGAAAAATTCATTTTAATAGATCATTTTAGTAGATCCTTGAGTTGTTTTTGTCTTCTAAAAAATTCATCATAGTTAATCGTTTTGCTGGCTTCTTCGAAATGAATATCTCTAATTAAATAATTCCGCTTGGCGTACGTGCCGAAACTCTCTCTTCATATTTGAGGCTGGTTTGTGGTAGTCAAATTTGTACGTCCACAAATTGCCTTCTTTTTCTTCCAAACGTCTGATGCAGAGGTTTTTCTGTTAATGGATAACGTATATTGTTGCTAGAGTTGTTTTTAGAATTTGTCGTTAGTCTATTCGCAAACGCCCTGCGTTTTTTTTAAAGAAAATTAGATTTTTTATTTTGGACTTAAAAGCATTTTTTCTTTCGTTTTTTACAGTTCACTTATTTCATCGTTTCATCACAACGGGTCGCTTTTTTAGTTTCCAGGATATTCTGGGAATATATCTTGATGCAGAGTAAAATACAGCTTCGTTATAGCATAAATATCAGCTTCTATAACTGCAGTTTTTTCTGGGAGTATTGTATTAGTAGTGAAACTCGTCCAATCTGCCTTATCAAGTAGTCATCTTTTGGAAATGGGATATAATTTTCTTGTACTATCAGTTGTAATTCATAGGAAAAAGGTCACTTCGTATATATCTTCTTAAATTTTTATCGATGCACTTATAATTGTTAAATCTATATAGGGCGTCAATCTATCTCTGGCATTACATAAGTTCCTGAACCGTCATTTAAAATAATAACATCTGCAATTAATTGGAACTTTCCCAGTTCTCTTCCGCGGGGATTTACTCGATCCAAATCCCAAACAGGATTGCGTACATTAAAGTTATGTTATTAATGTCTTGTGATTAAAATTATGCATTAAAATCAGTGGTAGCCTCCATAGAAGGCTTCAGAGCAATTACAGGCTCATCTGGAAAATTTTTCAAACGAACCTGAACTTCTGGTTTATCTGTGCTTCTCTAGTCAGATGTAATTTTATTCTTGGATGTCTTATTATATGGTTGTTATATGTTAATAAATGGTTTTAAAACTTCCTCTTGAGAGGGAGAGAGAGAGACTTCATTCTATGTCTATTATTCTCTCTATCATAGTCGCCAAAGTACGGGCAAGCTTCCCAAGAAGTTGGTCTAAATCCATAATTGGAGGAGGAACAGTAGCTGCTGCCTCAGCATAAGCTGTTGTTGCTTTAGGCTTACGTTTATTTACGATCTTCTTCACCTCAAAGTAGCTAACCTTCGGTTGGATTTTAACTTTCTAAACAGAACAGTTTCTTGATCGCCATGAATGTTGTTCTTTGCAGTTAATACAGGCAGGATATTTGCTTGGTTCCCCTTCGTGAATCTCTTCACCACACACGCATATTTGTGGTCTTTCGCATCAGGCATTGTGGGTAAAAGTTTGATACCTAAAGCTTTTCATTGGCTGCAGAACAAAAGCTCGTACATCCAATTAGTGTATTCATACACGCACTTTCTTCGGCAGGTTTGGTTTATTAAAGGTGAGGACATGAGAGGCAGAAGGTAGGATTTCGCCAATTCTTTACATGTTCAGCCTTTGGCATTCTATCACTACCTGTGGTGACAAATTCTCCACAATTTCTTGTCCAGTATAATAAAGAAGATTTCGATACACTATAACACCCTTTGAAGTATTGAGAGTGCTGTGTATCAATTACAGAAAAATACAGAAAACTCGCCTATGCTCTCAGTCCAAGGATCTTCTGCGACTGGATATTGTTAACCATCTCCACGTAAAGTTCGCTGTAGGTTTTTCGAATTTCCGTTACAGGACCTCCAGCGCAATTACTTATTTTCCGAGCGATAAGAAAAGACTTACCTTCAAAAAATTACAATCTTCCATATACTTGAGTTTTGGTGAATTATTCTGGAAAAAAACCTCTCTGCAAACTCTTCACTTCATTTATTATTCTTCCTTTCTCATGACTCTTTCTCTGTAGCACCTCGGGCGACAAGGCTGCTTCATAATAAGGGTGTTTACGTGAATCCTCAGCCAGGTTTGGTTGTTGTTCAACTTGCATGATTTTTCATCCCTTCTGTAACTACTTACTTCTGTAACCCTTCTCTGCAAGGCTAGCCGCTGGGGTATAATCCTACCTCAGGACTACCAACGTTGGAGGTCCGGTCCGGCTACAGGTGTGCAGGCTCCTATACACCTATGCTTTCAGAACTACCATGCACCGAAGAAGAAGGGTCTTCGTTACACCTGCAATACTTCGACTCTGGCTATCCCATCAACAGCTCTAATGATGATGTAAATTCGTTTCCTAATCGTTTTAAAATTATTGTAAGTGCAAGTGACCGAAAAATCCAGTCCTTGTAATGATCTGTTGATAGAATTAAATCAAAGAAAAAATTAGCATTTCCGAAGAAAACACTCGAAGTCCCGTTAGCCAGTTATACGTACAGTACTTTTGTACAGCTATTTGTTCCCGTCCTGAATGTGGAATGTAGATGGTATGTTTCAAATGTGGGGATTCTCTACCTCAATAATTTATTATAAATTGTTATGAGTAATGAAAATACTTTTTTATATGAGAATTGAAATTTTTTATAAATAAATTAAAAAAAATTAATTTACTACTTAATATAAATCCAAATAATCAGCGCTCTCAATAATCATTATACATTCACAAATATTAAAATACATTGATTATTAAAAGACAAAAAACCGACTACTAATAAATAAGTTAACATAAGTTGTGTAGAATTAAAGATAAATGATGTAAGATTTTTTTAATAAAACTAACAAAATTGAGCTAGTTGTTCTAACCTAACTATAATTTAGAAAAAATAGAAGAAAATAGAAAAATAGAAGTAAATTTGCCTCTTTTCTCTTTGGAAGATTAAGCACATATATTTTCGCATTTGTAATTTTTAATTGGCTCTCTCTGTAGTTCATAAAATGGATTTTTTCAAAGGAAAAATAGATTTATTTTAATTTTTAAAATTATAACTAAATGTTATGGCCTGCTAATCTAAACAGAGTGGAGGCCATTAAAGTCATCATCTCATATAGCCTACTCAGGCACCCGTCTAATATAAAATATTAAGTACTCGTAACATTGAATTTCACATCGGAAACTAAATTACTATGTCGTAAAAAATCCCTGTAAGAAAAGAAAAAAAAAACTATTTTAACGATTTAACGTTACTTATATTTGTTTAACGATTTTTTGTTTGTTTTCATAATTATTCTAGGTAGATGTGTACAATTAGTAGTCGGCTAGTTTGCTTTCTAATAATTATTTTATTTAGCCTTTTTTTTGTTCTTTACATAATTTTACTGTTCAATATAGTCGTCATCTAGATATGATACTGGTGTAACTTTTTTTTTTATAAACATTGAGCTATTTATTTAATAGAAATTTAAATGTTAATGAATGATAATGTAAGTGCGTGTAACGTACATGTGTATCGGTTGTTTAAAATTATTAATTTAATCAATTTCAATATTTCACAAGAGATAGGGATATCCACAGGTTGTAACTAATTTAATGATAACAGGTTGAGTTATCGTACACAGGTCATACTGAATTTTAACAGCAATGCAACGCATATCGGCAACATACAGGGCGGGCGTTAGCCGTAATGCATTCCTATTTCTTTTGCTGAGCCCATTTTCCGCTTATATATCGAGTACAATACATTTTCGATAAAATCACAAGAAATAAAAAGTGTTTTTTCATAGTATTATGGAAACCATCAATAAAATTTGAAGACAGCGTAACTTTTAAATTTTGTTCTCAAGTGTAGCGCTCCCTCCCCCCCCTTTACGAAGACAATTTAATATAGTTTATGAAACTTTCAGATTGAAGACTTACCTGTTACTACTGAAAATTTGGTTTTATCAGTGAAGCTACAGAAGGGAACAAACAAACATACCTAACAGTTAAATACATTACTACATTTCCTATGTAGGTAGTTGGTTAAAAGTATTGCAAATTTGTAATAAAAGGGAAGGTAACTTCCCTTTTTATTGCAACAAGCGCAAATAAAGGATATAACAGTCCGAAATCTTTCTTAATCTGTTTAGCCTCCAGAACTACCGTAAGGTATTACTTCAGAGGATGGATGAGGATGATGTGGATGAAGTATAGTCTTGTACAATCTCAGATCGACCACTCCTGAGAAGTGTGGTTAATTGAAATCCAAGCACCAAAGAACACCGGTATCCACGATCTAGCATTCAAATCCGTATAACAATTTTTATCTTTACTAGGATTTGAACCTTAGAACTCTCGACTTCGAAATCAGCTGATTTGCGATGCCGCGTTAACCACTAGAGCAACCCGGTGGGTTAACAGTCCGAAATCTAAAATTTAAAAATCCTACGGCTAACCGATTTTGAGTCATGCGAGATACATATATATATATATACACACGTACATAAAAACCCATGCTGAAATTAGTCAAAATAGATTCAGGGATGGTCAAAATGGATATTTCCGTTGAAACTTGAAAACGGAAATTTTTCGCGATCACTTCCTTTACTTCGTACCAGGAATTAAAATGATTCGGTTAAAATATATTTAACGGTTCAGATTTTCTCAGATCATCTTGAAATAAAACGGCAAATGGACAACAATTAAAAATATGTCGATTATAATTTTCTAGGTGTAGGGTAAACCAGAATTCCTCAGGTTTGTAGAATAATAATAACAATGATAATTACAAACTGCTAAGAGGATAGAGTGCTTGACAATCTTATATATTTGGATTACTGAATTTAAAAATTTGTAAACACCAAAAGGGTTATATAATTGTTAAAGCAACTACAAATTTCTTAAATACGTTATCAAACACTGTCTCAATTCTCCAATTTATAACTGATATTTTGTGATTAAATTAAAAAAGAAAACAAAAATGGGGCCGTGAACTATATTTTATCCAAATTAATGAAATAATTACAATTTTTGAATATAATATAAAATATACTACTTGAGAAAGTAAATTTTCAGGATAATTAATTTATAATTATAAAGGAATATTTTAATCATAAAAAGTATTTATATATATATATATATATAGATATTTATTTATTTTCTTTGGAAGAAAATTACAGCAAAAATTTATTAAAATTTTTACAGACAAAGATAAAGTGACTAAAAAATTATAACCTAGAGCAATTTATTTGATTTAAAAGAGCTTCTGATTTTAGCTTTATTTATTAGAAAAACAATGAACAAAGAAATTATTTTAGATTAAAAATTATAAAAATAAAAATTCTTCATTTAATGAAACTTTCCGTAAAGTTTTTTTTTCTTTTTTTTTTACCTCCAGAATCACCGTTAAGGTATATCATCAGAGGATGAGATGAATGAATTATAGCGTGTGTGAAAAATGCCATGCCTGACCGGGATTCGAACCCGGGTCCTCCGGGATGAAAGGCCGAGACGCTACCATTCGCGCCACGGAGGCCGGCTTCAGTAAAGTTGCCTAGGGCAAAAAAAAAAAACATTTTCATGATAAATTATTTAAATAATGTGATGTGGACAACACATGACTTCCTTGTACACCTATTATTTTATATATACACTTTTTTTTTTAATGAAAGGTACATAAAATTTTATTTAATAATTTCTCATATTTTTTCATATATACCAGTATATATATATATATATACATATATATATACTTATTATTGAATTATTATTTATCGTAAACATTTTTTTACAATCTGAGGTTAATAATTATTAATAAAAATCAATAGAAAAAAATTTAAAAAAGTTACAAAAAAAAGAAATGAAGTTTGATTCGAACCGATGTGTACCCTTGTAAGATCCAAATATTTCATTAATTAAAATTTTATTTCACCAATTTTATTCTGGAACCAATTAAAATAAGTACCATTTATGATATATCATTGAAAAATATCTGAATGAGTGCTTATTACTACAATTAAGAAAAAGTCCAAAATCTAAATTATTTTGGATTTTGGCTTTTTTTGGTCACTTTGATTCAGTCGATTGCAATCAAAATGGGAGGTGCTCAATTAGATGTTACAAAAGTCCTAAACCTAAAATTTGAAATTTCAACATTCTACGGCTAATCGTTTTTGAGTTATGCGAGATACGTACTTACACAAGTACAGATGTCACGCCGAAACTAGTCAAAATGGATATTTCCGTTGAAATCTGAAAACCGAAATTTTTGGCGATTACAATACTTCCTTGTATGAAAATAAATAGTGAAAGATGTTATTTTAATAAAATTAGAAAATTTGATCTGTTAGAAAACGCCATTGCATGATTTAAAATTTATTCTGGATAAGACTAAATATTAATATTTTTATTTAATATTAAAACAATTTTATATGATAGTCATCCAAACATATTAATATCGTTGTCACAAATTTATACCGATAAATTAGAAACAAAGAAAAAACTAATCTTTTAAAAGCAACTCCTACGAGTTGAAGTGTTAACTAGAATCTCATCTTCAATTTGCTAAAAAGTTTTTTTTAAGTCGAACAATTTATGTTATTAAATGATGACTGGCAGACTGATTTAATTCTCTCCCAAATGGTTAATTCAGGAAACTATTCAACTAAGCCGGTAAATCTGTTCACAATATGAGAATGTAATATTGGTAGACTAAGTGCTTTCCTTTATTACACTGATTGTAGTTAAAACTGCAATCAGAAAAAACAGTATCTTCAAAAACTAATTTCTAATAAAGGAAACTTGATTTAATTTCTGAATAAAACTTGATTAATACTTTTGTACCTTCTTTGTACGAATAAGTAACGCTGTATTAGATATTATTCTAAGCTTCTTTTCTAGGCTTGACTTTCATATAATGCAGGATAATAATAGAAAAATATTATTTAGTATTGTATCCCCTCTGAAAATTACTTTGTAACTCTTAGAAATCACCAAATCTCTTTTGTAAAAAGATTACAACGATGAAAACTGTACAACTGTCTAAAGATTTCGCGTGCACAGGAAAGTTTAAATTAATATTTTATTTAATAATAATGTAACTTAACTTTCTCTGTTCAGTAAACAACCAAGCTGTCTTTTTAATTTAAAAGAAAAAGGTGTATTATTTTGAAGAGATCTGAAAAATTATAACTTAAGGTATGGTGACAAATATCACGAATATTCTCCGTTTGCTCTTTATTTCTGTAAAAATTTTTTAATCGACTTCATAAAACATTTGTCAATCCGATCCAAGTGTATTACTTCCTTGTACGAAGTAAAGGAAGTATTGTGATCGCGAAAAATTTTGGCTATTTCAACGGAAATATCCATTTTAACCATCTCTGAATCCATTTTGATTAGTTTTGGCGTAATGTCTATACGTACGTACATACGTATCTCGCATAACTCAAAAACGATTAGCTGTAAGATGTTGAAATTTTGGATATAGAACTATTGTAATATCTAGTTGAGCACCTCTCCTTTTGATTGCAATCGACTGAATCAAAAGTGTCCAAAAAAGCCCAAATTCCAAAAAAAATTGGATTTTAGACTTTTTCTTAGCTGCAGTAATTAAGCCTTCCTTTACTGGTTTTCAACGATATATCGTTACTTATTTTCATTTCAGAGTTGTAGTCAAATGAAATTTTAATTAATTGATTTTTGGATCTTATAAGGAGAGTACATATCGGTTCGATTCAGATTTAATCTCTTCTTTTTTAACCATGTTTTTTTTTAAATTTAAATATATTGATTTATTAACCTCTGATTATAAAAAAAAATGTTTACAATAAATAGGCGTTTACAATAAAAAATTAAAATTAAAAGTTATCAGATGTTTTTAATGAAATAAAATTTTATGTACTTTTCATTTTAGAAAATATGTATATGTAGTTTAATAGGCGTACAAGGAAATCATGTGGTTTCCAAAACAGTTTTTTTTTTATATTAAACCCTTACTCTACGCTAAACAGACTGCTTCAGATGTTTCTTTATTATAGTTTGTACACTAAATTCCTTTAGGAAATTTATTTTAAACATCTATTTCACTGTTGAATAATTAATAATGTTTCACGATCGTGCAAATAGTTCTTTTATCAATCACTATAACAATAACAATCATCATAAAATATATTAATATTAAGACAACTATTCCTGTAGCAAATTGTTTCTAATTAACTTAAGTAGTGGAACACTTTTAAATGAAAAACTAAACTGTTTACTTAAATTATGAAGACTTTTTTTAAATTGCGAAGAGATTTTTTTTACATATTCGTCAATAGAATTGCACAGGCAATAGTACAGGATTATTTTTCGCATAATGATACATATATTAATATTTCTTATGTTTCAGGTACTTAGAAGCCAACATTCAATAAAATTAGTTGAAGATTTAAAAAGTAGATATTCTTGCATTTCATGTAACCTTTAGATCAATGTAACAGTTATCTTGTGTCGTTTCTCTGGATGAAGATAAAGGTTTCCTCTTTTGATGTTTTTTTTCGAAATACTTCTTACTATGGTAAAGAGGTATTTATCTGTAAAAATTTTACAGACAAAAATAAAGTGAATTAAAAAATTATAATCCAGAGCAATTTATTTAATTTAAAAGAGCTTCTGATATACTCATATTTTAATCAAATTTTTATATAGAAATATTTATACCAATATTTTTAGGTGCGCCCATATTTGAATATATACAAAATAAAAAGTGTAAAATAATTAAACTTTGGAAAATAAAGTTATTATACGTGTTAAAATAAATTTTCAAAGTCATAAGGGTTGTAAGAACATGGCATGAGCCACGAATCTCATCTGAAAATTGATTAACCCCAAAAATGATAAGTCTTATCTAAGCTTACTGGGTAAAATAAGAAGTGAGGTTGCCGGGCTTCCTGAGCCAGATATATTATTGGAAATCAGAGCGCCAATTTCCCTGAAAGCAAGTGATATTCGGCTCTACATCATCACTTTAAAATAAACTAACAAAAATTTAAAACTAAAAAGTATGTAAAATTGTATAACAAAAAGAAATCATTTTAAAAAATCGAATTAAAAATTAAAAAAAAAAAAATCTTTTTCAATTCTTTAAATTTTCCTTTTGAAGTTAGCATAATATTAAGGATCAATAAGTTGTTGATACTTAATAATATTCTTATATCGACTTTTAATTTTTTTTAAACCTCGTTTTATGTTTTTTATAGTTTATAAATCTGTTTTAAATACCTTTTCATATATATTTTAAATAACTTTTTTTCAGCTATTTAACTCGGCAGCAAATTAATTTGATCATTGAGTAGTACTTTAAAATTAACTGAAACCTTGAAAAAGAATAAATTTCATTTTACAAATAGGAATGGTGTAAAAATAAAAAAAAGAGGATTTTATGTCATCAAATTCATGAAGAATATTCAGAGATTTTAATTGTGTTTAATCTATATTTTTACAGTTATATATATTAATTTATTTATAATTTTAAATTAGCAAATACCACTTTTAATTATTTTTGATAAAAGTTTTTTTTATTGAAATTAAATTTATTAATTTTGTCTTATGTTAATTTTTATCTTACAAGTAAATTTAAATATTTTATTTTGTTAATAATTCCTGAATAGTATGTTATTTCTAAGTAATAAAAACTTGAATAATTCAATTGAATTTTTACGTTTAATTTTCTGACTATGAATGAATGATTTCTATTTCTCGCAAAATAATATAAATCAAGCTTAATAACATTTTACATTTGAAATTTGAAGTTATCCGAAATTATGTATATATATATATATATATATATATTTAATTATTTTATTTTGATACCCTCTTTTTATACACATTAATTTGATATTTAAAAGGAAAGTGTTTGCAAAGTTTTCATATTCTGTTATTTTTGTCTTAAAATAGTTACTCTAAATAGTCGCTCGAGTTAAAATGTCACTCGAGAAGTTGACAAGAATTAATTAATATATTACGAAACTTTTTATACTTTGAAAAGATTTTTCCAATTAAATCTTACATTGATTACAATTAAACAAATTTTCGTCCTTGTGTAGCAAGTTAAAAAGAGAATTCCTGTAAGCAGATTATACTTTTTAAATAATCTCCAAGAAAGAAATGACAATATTTTTCAGAAATTAAAGTAATTTAAACATATATTATACCTTTTGTGGGATGTATATGTATATTAATAAAATAACGCATTCGTAGATGTTAATCTTATTAATCATTAATTCAAAAAAAGATGCGAAAATACTACTGGCTGGCTTTATAATCTGTGAAAAACGTTAATATCCTATGGAATTAAGAATTTAAATTTAAGAATAGAATTCTTAGTTATTCAGGAGGTTGTAATATAAACTGCAAGTATTTAAAGTTACTTTATTTCAAATATTTACCTAAAATACTTAGTTAAAAATACTCATGGTGTTGATTGAAAGAATAGAACTTTTACAAAAATGACGTCCGGCACCCACATCAATTTGTTAACTTTCTACAAATAAATAAAAAAACAGTAAATAATATATAATAAAGTATAAATATGAATAAATTTGAAATATAAATAAATAAAGAATATAAAAAAATTAAACAAAAAAGCAAAATATTCATAGCTGTCAGCTTCCGTGGCGCGAGTGGTAGCGTCTCGGCCTTTCATCCCGAGTCCCGGGTTCGAATCCTGGTCAGGCATGGCATTTTTCACACACGCTACAATTCATTCGTCTAATCCTCTGAAGATATACCTTAACGGTGGTTCCAGAGGTTAAAAAAAAAATATATATTAATAGCTATATAATTTTAATGGCTATTTATTAGTCAAATTAGAAATAAACATTGTGAATCCTTTAACTTCCAGTAGAATGTGATAAATGGCCCTGTAAATCTTTGTCTGCATGATTTTCTGCGTAGCATTCTGAGAAAGTTAGTTAATGTTACAAAAAAACTTTCCGTATTTCGATTTATTCGTGTAATATAAGTCGGAATATCGATATTAAGGCAAATTTATAAGGTTTTATTTTATTAATTAAAAAAATGAACAATCGCACTGAATTTATCATTGAATAAAACATTTAATTATATTGTATTACATCAAACAGAGAAAGTTAATTTAAATATAAATGGATATTATTAAAAAATATTTATCTTGGAGGTGTAGAAATAATCTGCAATGATCTGAAAATTTATTTGGAAGAGATATAAAAAAAAAAATCAATGAATTTAAAATTGAATATTTTTTAGGATGAATCAGATCATTATGAATTAAATGGATCGTTTAGTATTTAGAATTAAACATCAAATTAAGTCGTATGAAACAAATATTTGGACAAAATTAAAAATAATCCAATTTCATCAATATCATAATAACACTTATTCTATTAATATTTTTATTTGATATATATCATTGCCACTCCGTGGCGGAGTGGCAGCGTCTCGGCCTTTCATCTGGAGGTCCGGGTTCGAGTTCCGGTCAGGCATGGCATTTTTCACACACGCTGCAATTCATTCATCTCATCCTCTGAAGATATAACTGTGGTTCTGGAGGTTAAATAAAAAAAAGAAAAATAAAAAAAGAAAAATAATTCTGTATAAAAGCTAAGAATTGGATTTTATACTTCCTAACTTTGGATCCAAGAAAAACTGGAACTGAGCAGATAGTAAAACGTTTCCAAATTCTATATCACTCCATAACTTATCGTACACCTAAACGACGTGAAAAATTTTATAAGAATCATGAAAATGAGATAAATTAAGAATATATATTAAAAATCTGAATCCCAGATCATTATGTAATTAAACAGAATTAATTTTTGATCTCTTATTTTGGGAAAGTAAAAAGAAAATAGTTATCTGTAGTGTGTAAAAAACTTGCAGATTTTTTTTTATAACCACAAGTTTATTTTAAATATGTGGTGGTTATCATATGTGTTATTAATTTTTATTATTTCAATTCAATAAATACGTTATTACAATATTTTTAGTATGGAAATTTGCAAGCGTACAGAATTGCACCATAGGTTTGCAAGTAACATCATGACATAGGACTTAATTCGCTTACAAGTAGAATGGAATCAAATATTTGTTCACCAAACTGATTGGAAGAGAGTTTGTTTGTTGAAAGATTGTAAGCGGGTTGAAGGGAAATGTTATAGATGTGTTGTAGTAAACAATATAGAAGTGTTATAAGTTATGTTTTTTGTTTACTTTTCAATAATTTATTAGTTAAAAAAAAAGCTGATTAATAGATATAATCTCTAAAAAATAAACAACAATAAACAGCTGTAAAATATTTTTCAATAAAATGCAACCTTTTATTAATATAACTGAATCAATTAACTGTAAAATTATTAATTTCTTATTTTAAGATTTTGGCGACATTGCTGTGGTCATTAGCTCCTATCCACATAAAAAAAAATTACTTCTCCACCCTGTTAAAAGCACGAGCGACATAGTCAGTAGATTAGTCTTGTCGAAACATATCCAGAAATAAACATGTCAAGGGGTCTTAAAAAGAATCACAAACATAACAAGGTGTAAAGAACTTGCCACTTAAAAAAACATAAAACTGATACTTTAAAAACACTTCAAACACATATTAGCTTTCAAACCATTTCTTACGAAATGTTGTCGATCCTGCAAAATTAAATTCATTGTCAAACAAAAGAAATTTAAACTCAAAGATTAAAATTATTAAAATATATCTCAATCTTTATCGACTAGGTATTTCCTTAGGACATCCTTTCTTCCATCTTCCATGAATCCTTGTTTTTCCAATTTCCTGAAGGCCTCCATGTCAAATTTCAAGGTATTTGAGGCCTCGGAGATGGCCTAAACGGATCTGCAGATCCTCCGTCATAAGTCGCAGAGGATCTCCTGCTCTCGGCATTAGATGACACCGGCACCGCTGGCGCCATCACAAATACATCACATTTAAGACTGGATGCACTCAAACAATTTCTAGCGCTAGAAATTGTTCGACGGCTGAACTGCTCGCCCTCTCACTTAAATACCTTCGTGTTTCGGAGACT
>JAAAKQ030494932.1:0-41289 GCA_010016005.3 Zanna intricata
TTTTAAAGTTTTTATTTGTTAAGTTCTTCTCGCGATTCTCATTTTGAAGGTTATGGTCGTCATATAATCAGATAATATTGTTCGCTAAGTACTTCTTCGGTTCTCCTTACCGAAGAAGTTCTAGCGAACTTCTTGATAATCGGATGTTTCACCAAATCTATTACATATACTCATGTGTAATAATGCCTATTAAATTAATATACACATTTTTAGTGTACATAAAAACGTTTTAAGTACATAAAATTTTATTTCACTAATAATTTCTGATTTTATTTTCATATATTTATTTTTTTAATTGTTATTATTAAATTATTATTAATGATTAATAAATGAATATAATTAAATTAAAAAATAAAGTTAAAAAAATAATAAAAAGAAATTGAAGTCTGATTCGAACCGATGTGCTCCCTTGTAAGATCCAAATATTTCATTAATGAAAATTTTATTTGGCTTTTACTCTGGAACCAATAAAAATAAGTAACTTATGATACATCGTTGAAAAGTTATCAATGAGAGGGCTTACGACTGCAGTTACGAAAAAGTCCAAAATCTCAGTTTTTTTGGGGGGTTTTGGGCTTTTTTTGGACGCTTTTTTTTCAGTCGATTGCAATCAAAATGGAAGGTGCACAATTAGATGTTACAACAGTCCTAAATTAAAAATTTCATTATTTTACGGCTATTTTTTTTTTAGTTATGCGAGGGACGTACGAACAGACGTCAGCCAAAAGTAGTCAAAATGGATTCAGGATGATCAAAATGGATATTTGCGATGAAATTTGAAAACTGAAATTTTTCGCTAATATAATATTTCTTTGTACTACAAGGAAGTGTAAAGGAAAAAAACTGTATTTACCTCAAGGTGATAAGTTCAGATAGTTTTAATACAATACAAATTTAAGAAAAAAAATCATAATTAATTAAATTATTAAAACTACAACGCAGTAATTTTAACCACCCAAAAAAAAAATATTTCAAGCTAAAGAAAAACATTAACAAGCTGAAAAAACAAGTTGATTAATTTATTTTTAAATACATAAATAATCTTTTATAAAATACAACATAACATTGTTAATAGAAAATGCACAAGAGACGATTTAATAATAACCACACATGGTGTGCGTTCTTGAAAGCCAATTAAAATAAAGAGGTTGTAAATAATTAAGAGCAGCGGGAAATTTACCTGTGATTCCACTTGTAAGTATCCTGGAACTCAGATTATACATTCAATTATATTTTATATTTATTTAAAAATTTACATGATTTAAGTAGAAAATTAATGTTAAAGAAAAAAATCTCAAAAACATTGAACAAAAAAAAAACTTTTTTAAATTTGGAGTAAAAAAATTTTTGGACGGACAATATTCAAACAAACTGAAACTTTTTTCAACTTAAAAATTATTTCCGATAAAATTGATGTAAAAATCAAATTAATTTCTTTAAAAGTACATTTTAAAAGATTTAACTTATATATATATTTTTTTAAATTAACTAAAAATTATCAAAATTATAAATCAACATTACTTGTTTTATTTTAACGTACTTAAATCAATGTTTAACCAACTTTACTCACTTTTACATTATAATTGATTTATTTTAAATATGCTTGAAAATACACTGCTTGATTTATTTACCTAGACCAATATACAATATGGTACATACAATTTGGTATTATTTTAAACAAAATAATTCCAAACTGCACTGTAGTGAGATGATTCTATAGCCAAAAATAAGAAAAAAGGTTCATACAAACATTGATCAGAAAACGGCTGTTAGAGAGTTTCGGCTTGCGAAACATTTAGCCCTGCTTTCTTCTTCCTCTGTGAATTTAAACCGTACTAAAATTCTTGGTGCAAATCGAACAGTAAATATGGTGCTTGTTTATGGTTATTGGTTTAAGAAATTGAATAAAGGTGGTTCTAAATCTCTATCTTACATAGCTAAAAAAAAAGGGGTACACGAAAATGTTTTGTTGAAAAATACATTTTTCTCGATTTTGAATAAAATAACTTTGTTAATTTAACAATAAACAAATAAAAATTTCTTGTTATCGTTGTAGAGAATTTAATTTTTAAATAATTGATATGAATAACGTCTATTAAAATTAAGCAGAAATTTGAAAAGTTCAACTTTAATAAGAAAAAGAAAACACAACCACACCCACAAACTGGATCAGAAAAGTGATACGATTTTAATTTTAATTGGAGATAATTATGAAGCCTCTGAGGTATAAATCTGCAAAATTCAATTAAAAAAACCTGGCCGGTAGTTTTTGGGTGATACGCGCACAGGGACGACCCTACCTATAATTTTTTATTACATGTACAGATTGTTTTTAGGTTTTTTACCTGATGTACTTAATTCAATATGTAGTTTGATAGAGTAAGGCAATTTTTTTATGTAAACATCAGAATGTGAAAAAATTATTTTTTGACTAACAAAAAATTCATATATAAAAATAACCTGTATTCATAAATTTTTGTTTTTAGTGATGAAAACAAAATTGAAATACTGCGTCTAGTTGCAAAAAGATTTTTTTTTTGTAATAAATTTGACTTACTGCTACTAAAAGCTGTATAAATACCGATGTACTATGTAAATCGTGTTTGTGTTTGTATAAAATGGTTTAATTATTCTTCGTTTATTCATTTTAATTTTGGCTACAATTCCCGACCCCAAGTTTTTTTTATATTTCTTTATTACATTTCATTCATATTATTATGTTCCTTCTCAACTTTGAATCTTAGTAATTTTAGCTCATTATTCATTTTTCTTTTATTTGCTAAAATGACAAAAACTGTGTAAATATATGAATAAAATAAAAAACAGTAGCGATAATATGTCTCATCTTCTATCTCTAAATCCTCTTCTTTTTTTTTTGTAAAATAAATATACAACATACAACTTATCTTCTTATACAGTAAATTACTGTCAGAGGGCTTTAAATAATAATGCAGCATCACTCTAGTTTACACGGTTCCTTTTTTTTTTATGTGAGCATATATTAAACTATAAAATATAAACACTTTAAGTATATTGCCTAATTTTTAATAACATTTAGAATACGTTTGTAAAACTAATATGATTATCACTATTCACAAAATGATGTTTATTAATTTGTCGTGAACATTTTGATTAAAAGCTTTATCCTAATAGTTATATTTTATGAACACATACTCTGCACTTATATTCCAAACATTATATATATATATATCCTTACTTTCATCAAATTTACTAATACTGGTTATTAAATGGTTTGGATAGGGGGAAAATGCATTGAATTAAAGTCAACTTCATAAAACAGCGTTTAGTGCTTTGCTGAATAAGTGATTTATAATTGTCATGCAGTTATAATTAATTGAAGGATATTAAACGTAAACTACTATTCGCGTAATATCAGAGTAATTGTATACTAGAAATGTAATTTCTGTTATTCGGTGAATTTTTGTCCTACCACTATTTTTTTTTTCTTTAAGTCTATCTGTTTATTAGTGAAAATTTGTTTTGAAGATAACAATAATTACTACTCTACCGAATCGTTGGGTATTATTTGCAGATAAACTGGCAAAGGCAACGGAATAATCTTTTTTAGCCATCTTATATAGTTCATCTGTATTTGATGAATTAGTTCAAAATTTTATAACTCTATATATATTGCTATAAAAATGAATACCACTAAACACGACCGCCATATATATAGACCAGACTACTATAGTCTGATGTTTTTCAAAACTATTTTGTAATTTTTAATTTAAATCTTTATTACGAATATTTTTATATTTATTTTCAGAGCTATTAAGAATTAATAATTATTATTCTTTGTAATAAGAACACGTTTTTATCGTATAATTAAAGAAAGAATTAATACTTTAATGTGTTTTAACCTTATAGTTTAATGATAGCAAGTTGCAGTTTATTAATCATTATTTTAAATTAACATGTCAATGAAGAATATAAATCGAGCTAACATGATCAACAAAAACTTTATTTATTGTAATAATTTTGGTAACCGGTAACAATTAAGACGATTAAAGACATAATGTAATTTTTACAAGGAGTAAAAGCGACCGTACTGCTCTTTCCCTAACATTACTTCTCTGTAGTATATAATAAACAAAATCACGTTATATGTGTGATGTCTTTTGAAAAACGTATCGTCACATTATACGTAGT
Source organism: Zanna intricata (assembly GCA_010016005.3). Taxonomy (NCBI): domain Eukaryota; kingdom Metazoa; phylum Arthropoda; class Insecta; order Hemiptera; family Fulgoridae; genus Zanna; species Zanna intricata. Next base: position 4,171 of record JAAAKQ030494932.1, read on the forward strand.
CGAAACTGATTTTTACTATAAATTTATTTTTCGGATCTGTTGATAGGAGATTAAATATTTTTAAATTAAAAATAGCCCTGTACAAATGTCAAGAAGTAATAGATTTATCGTTTTGGTCCTGTTGTTTCAGGTACCAATTACTGGAAATCCCATTAATCTCCTTACTTAATCCATTCCTGTTCTCCCTGCCTCATGCCAATAAATTTTCGGTTGTGTATTTGGTTTCAGGCTAAAGGATTTTTCTATAGTTTGACTATCTGATTTTACATTCAAAAAAACAGATTAGAATTTTTCACAAGTAAAAATATTTCTGGTGTCATATTCTCAAATCATAAACTTCAGCTTAGAAAGTGAATGTAATCATAAAAATATGTTCAGCCTTTGTCAAATATATTTGAATTTCTAACAAATTTTTATTCCGTAAGAAATCAAACTATGCTTAAGACAGTTTTATAAATCTGGAAATATAATTTTTAAGTATACCTCAACGAACAAGACTAGAGAATTTATTTTAAGCTGACAGAAAATTTATGATATTAAAACTTTGAAATTATGGTTCACATTCATTTATAAACCCAAATCTCATTTATTTGACTGTTTTCTCAACTATTTTTTACTCACCTAGATATCTGCATTTTCAGATGATATCCATTAAAAACTATAGAAACATTTTTTTTTCTATAAACTATTTATTTATCTATTCCCTAATTTCTTTAACCTTCAACTATAAATTTACAATTTAATAACTGAATAATACTTAAGCTAACTAAAAAATCATCTACTTTAGGCATCCATTAAAAATATTAAAATATGAAAACTTTTTCAGGGTTATAATAGAGAGGTTTATAAAAATATTTTTTCAACTGCTTTATTTAATCATTGCTTTCTTTTCTTTCTCAGTTAAAAATAGTAAACTGTTCTTTGTACTTCTTCCCAGCTACCGTATTTAATTTGATTCGTTCTGTTAAACTGAAATGTTTACGTCTATTAAATTTTTACGCTTGACTAAATTCATGAGGAAAAGAATTCTTTGTAAGAATAAAATCCCCGTGAAGTTTTAGATTTCTTTTATGCATATTTTCTACCTCCCCCCCCCCCATAAACACACTAAAACATTGTATGTTTATGTTTTAATAGCCTGTTAAACTATTCGATTCAAATCAAATTAAAAATAGAATAATTATGGTTAGCAAACTTAGTAACATCTAACTTTATACCTACCTTAAATAAAGGAGAAATTGGTAATCTTAATACATTTAAGTCTGTTGTCATTTAACTTGAACTGTTAAAGAGGAAATTTACATTAAATTAGTATCTAGAGATTATTGATATTTGTTTCAATGTAAATTTACATTCTCCAATAGTATTTAATATCAGTTTGTCAAGTATGAATATTGTATCTAATAAAACAAATAAATTTTTGTATTTTTCTTAAATTTTTGTTTAAAATCTCTTTAGAATTAATATTATTGTTACTGTATGATTTTCATAGTATGGTGTGTCTATGATTTTAATATTTTCTTACAACATACTAGTTAAAGGTCATATTAAGTTACAAAATGGGGCCAAACAATCTATAGATTAAATTTTATAAAGAACAGGTCGGGTTGTTTTAATTAAAATGGGTCATTTCATGTTCCAAGACAATTAATCGAAAATGATATAATTTTTATTGATATTATTTAATAAAAAAAATTTAATTAAACCTGAGCTGAGCGATTTTAAAAATCATTTTAATGAATTTCAGTAAAACATCTTTTCGTTTTAAATAAATAATAGTAAAAAATTAATGTAGATAAATAATAAGTACTTAAGAAACACTATAAAATGAGTATTTTTAACGGTATTTTTAGATTAAAAGTAAAAATACTGCTCAATTATTGTCGCTTACACCATCCCAGTAGAAAGTGTAAATTTATAAATTCTCTTGAAAATTCTCAACCCTTGAAACTTCTCTCACTTAAGTTTCTCATCACGATATAATGCACGTCTCTTATATAAATTAAACATACAAAAATTTATGTCAAGAAAATAACGGTAGCATGAACCTCAAACCAGTCAAATAGATATCCACATTCATTGACAAAATTTAAAGGAGGGTAATCTTTTAACGTTCGTATGAGCGAAAACGTTCATAAAAACGTTTCGATAAATATGTAATTCAAGAAGACTATTTAGACAAATTCTAAAAGAGAAACGTTATTGAGGAATAAAATTAAACCGCGATTGGTTTATTATAATTAGTGTAAACCGAAAAAGACTAATTGCCAATTGGTTTGACAACTAAGACAGTAAAATCGTGAATTGTCGGAGTATAAAATTCTGATAAATTATTTTTTCCCAGAATGTGAGTATACATCTACCGATATTATTATTATTATTATTATTATTCACCTCAAGTAGATGAAATTGAATCCTTTTGTGTAATCTATGTTTAATATTCCTTACATAGTGTGAGCGACAATTTCAATAAACTGTCTCTACCCTTAATAAATTACTTCCCACATCCAAACAAGCTTAATGAAATATTCCCTCGATAAACAATACCTACCACTCCATTATAAGCATAATCAAATCACGATTGTTCCACCCACTTCTTCGATAAAGTAAATTAGTTATTATGCTGAAATTTTCAAAACATCCCACGTGCATATCCTACATAGAAAACAATATTTTCTATACACTGGTCGCGTTGTTATCACAACGCGAATGTTCGTAATTTATTTCTTCAACCGTTTTCTTGTTAAACTATGAAATTTCATTTTATTGCTGAAATGTATTTTTAATATATAAATGATAAACGACATGAGAATAATAATAGCTAAAGAAAATTATCCATTATTGACCTAATTTTTTTTTTTTTAACTTCCCGAACCACAGTTAAGTATTACATCACAGGATGAAGATGAATGATGTGTAGCGTGTGTGAAAAATGCCATGCCCGACAGGGATTTGAACTCGGGACCTCCGGATGAAAGGCCACTATTGACCTATCTTAACCTAACTTGAATTCTAAGATTAAATCAAGTATATTATCACGAAGTCAATCAAAAAATCTAAAAATGTGCCGTTTTAACTGCCTAATAACGGTTCTTTTTTTTTTCATTAACATATTCAATTCAGGAAATTCACTCATTCAGTTCAAATCTTCTATCCAGGGGTCCCGGGTTTTAATCCAGGTCAGGCATGACATTTTCACGCACTACAAAATTGCCATTTCATCTCTAAATCAATACCTAATGGTGGTGGCCTCAGAGGCTAAAAAATTCATGCATTCTTGGACCATCAATAATTTTAAGTTGTCAGCTAATTTTCAAGTAATAGCTATTTCAGGCATGAATAGTTTTAAAAAAAATTCTCTCGCAGTTGTGCGCGAGCAGACAGACTTTTCGTTATTTTATTTTGTATATATATATATATTTATTCTGTATTTGTTTTATATACTGTTTTTTGTATAGTTCTTTACTCCAAGGAATATATAAAACATAGATTCAATGATAAAATTAAGAGGTATATCTTTTTTTTAAAAAAAATATGTTCACGCTTATAAGAATATTAAATTATTAAATCCGTAGTTGGATAAAATAATTTAAAATAATAATTCAAAATTTGATAAAATAATTCAAAATAACGAGTAGACACACAACCATCAACTTTTTATTCGTAATTCACTCAACACTGAGACTCACATCATTGCGCCTATGAAAAATACACCAATACAAAGTCAATATAACCAAAAATTAAGGTTATGTTGTCTGTTGTTGACTTTAGATTGAGTGTAATTGAAAATCGACTCAATTACTCTTTATCAAATTTTCAAATGCACAACTTCAGGTACGTTACTACAGCTTATCTAAATTTCAGTGAAATTGATTTAGTAGTTTTGGAGATTTTCTAGTCACAAAATTTTATACACGAATGGTATTTTCGTAAATCTCATACCTCAAAATGGGAAGAATTTACTTTTCCTGAAACCAAATTGATCTTCTTCCAAAATGAAGAAAGTTCATTTTCATCCTCCAATCCCACCGTGCAACTTAGATTTTATGTAGAAGTAATACCGTACTTTACTTCGAAAAGTCGGTAAAAGAAATAGTAGTAAAAAATCTGAAAAAACTGTATTTTATTTCATAAGCCAAATAAAAAAATAAGTAAAGTAAAACGTAACCATTATTATGTAGAGAAAAAGGTTGTACGTGAAAAATACATACAACTGCTGTGGAGAATAAAGTACTATGAAGGACATACATACTATTGTAATACAGTACCTTTGTGTACAATTTCCACAAAATTTGGCGTCTACACTTGCTAGCAAAAATTATTATACACCACCCAAAAGAGGAGTGAAATATTTTATCGTACTTTTATTTTAAAATATTATTTCTTTATTTGAGACGTAATTAAAGCTATTTTTCATTACAACGTACATTTTCTTACTCGGCTTGTTAAAATTAACAAACGTTTTTGCTTTAAAAAAAAAATACTTGTACGCCTATTAGATTAAATATACACATTTTTTTTAATGAAAGGTATAAAAAATTTTATTTCATTAATAAATTCTGATATTTTTTTCATTCTTTTTGTTTTTTATTTGTATTATGGAATTATTATTTATTGTAATTTTTTTATAATCAGAGGTCAGGAGGTTAAATTAAAAAAAGGCAAAAAATAAATAAGGAGATGAAGTAAGTCTGATTCGAACCGATGTACCTTTCCCTTATAAGATCCAAATATTTCATTAATTAAAATTTAATTTGGCTATAACTATAGAATCAACGAAAATAAATACTATTCATGATATATATTGTTGAAAAGCTCTCAATTACGGTTTATGACGGCAGTTAAAAAAAGTCCAAAATCCAGTGTTTTTTTTTGTTTTTTTTTAGATTTTGGGTATTTTTTACACTTTTAGGTCTCTCGATTGCAATCAAAAAGGAAGGTGCACAACTAGATCCTAAATCAAAAATTTCAACATTCTACGGCTAATCGTTTTTGAGTTATGTGAGAAACTTACAGACGTCACGCCGAAACTAGTCAAAATTGATTCAGAGGTAGTCAAAATGGATATTTCTGTTGAAATCTAAAAACCGATAATTTTTCGCGGTTACAATACTTCTTTGTACGAAGTACAAGGAAGTAATAATCATCATTCAAGACTAAAGTAAGGATTATATGTGAAACCTTTTAGGATTACATCGGGAACACAGGTTCAAAAATATTTCAGTTGGGCAAGACTTTTAAGATGAGATTTATTATTAGAAAATTAGTAGGATGTATTTAGAGATCTTATTTGTTCCTTGGACAAACGTTAAATTAAGGTTAGATTAAAAAGTAGTCGAAAAATGGTACATTGATTTTGTTATTGTTGATTTTTTGAAAATATTTATAATTAATTAAATAACATTGAATAAATTTGCAGAAATGTTACTGGAAAATAAAATAAATATAGCTCTTAATTTTTAATCTTCTTATCAAGCGAGTTATGTACCTACAAAATGATGGGTAATTGTATAACGCGTCTAGTTTTCTTTTATAAATTACTTATGAAAGTTTTTTTTAATCTATCATCAGTTTTCCTCCCGGTTCCAGACCACCAGTCGTTTTATTTTTTTTTACCACTTTTATTTTGAAATCCTATCTAATTTAATTTATTCATCTCAGTTTTATTCTTTCACTTTCCATTGAATATAATTCCGCCTCACTTTTTTTTTCTGGTTATAACCCGTACGTATTTTATTAATTTAAGATTTTACTAGTCGTTTTTTCCCCGATGTATATTTTGAAAAAAAAAATTTAAGTACAAATGAAGACGATTTAAATTAATAAAAATTAATTGGAGCTATTTTAAATAAATTTAATTCTACTCAACCTATTTTTTTACATAAATATTTCGAAAATTGTACTTTATAAGAGAATAACTCACACATTGTAAATTAAATTAATAATAATCTTACGTAATTTAAATACAGAATTTTTAAAAGTTTAATTCTCACTAGTAAAATCAAATTCACAGTCAATTTCCTATTCATAATATTGGATTTGTAAAAATTAAAAAAAAAAAGAAAATTAATAAACTTCGGAAATAATATTAAAGAAGTATTTTCTTCTTCTATAATGAAAAATTATTGTTTTAGTTAAAATTGCTGGTTGATGCATTTTGTCAAGATTGAAAAAATAATTAGAATTTTTGTTATAAACTGTTATTATTGATACTTTTGATGGTGCGGAACCATAGGTTAAATCCAAGCTTCTGTATAGCTACGTTTCTTTGAATGTTAAAGCCACTATATTTCTATATTTTATTTATTAAAGCTCGTTTAATCTCCATTAAGTTTGAACAACAATGTATTTGATACGCAGATCATTTATATTATTTATTTAAAATATGTCATGGGTTTTGTCAAATAAAAGGCCAAAATAATAAATCACAATTCTCAAATAAATAAATTAAATACGTATATTTATTTACAAAAAGGTGAAAATAAATATTAAATAAATCTAAGAGTAACATTTTGTTCTTAAAATGGAATAAATTCTGTTTTACAGCAAAACTGGAATATCTTAAATCTTTCTTTCTTTAAAGTATAAATCATTATAAAAACATAAATTTCATTTTTTTCTTTCTAAGCATCCTGAGTCTAGACATCGTGACCTAATCAATATGTTAGGTACTAAAATAAATTGCAAAAAGAAGTTAAAAACATTTTTCTAAAATGTATTCATATTCTTTTAAATATTCAGAATCATAGAATTTATTCCTCATACATATAAATAAATCTATCAATATTTTAAAATATCTATTTTTGTATTCTGACTTATATTTTATCCAGTGATTGAGTTAAACTATAATCAGTAACCTGGTATGAATGACATGTTATTCATGTCAGAACCTAAATTTATAGCACATAATAAACGATAGCGTATAAAATAAACCGAATAAACTTGTTTAATAAAATTTACTAAAGTTTTCAAAAACATTTTATACTCCTAAGGTACGTGAATAATAATAACAAGCCACCTTTATTCATAATTAGTTTACATACACAGCTTATCATAAACAACCATACCATTATGTTTTTATTTCATTATCATAAACCCATACCTGGTACTGATTTAACAAGGTCAGTTTTTGTACATATTTATTTATCATTTTAATTTTTTCTTTTTTTTTCTTGCTTTTTAGATAGGATAATATGTGGAGTTTCCTAGCTATTGTAGCACTTGAATATTTTGTTCTTTAAAAAATCGCTTCTAATTTTTGTAGTGTAATATCCTAAATCTTCATTTTAATCTTCATTTTATCTTCAAGAAACACTTCATTTTTTTGGTTGAAATAGCGAAAACTTTATTTCATAATTTTGCCTCGTACATGCTACGATTTTTAATATGTCAACTACAGACGTTAATAAACCGAGAATTTTAAATATAAAAAAAACTAAACATATTTTTTTCTTAAGTGCTCAACTGATAATTTTTGTGCACTGGTAACATTTCTTTCACTTGGCCTACACAACCTTGCGTGTAACGTAAAAATGCGAATTCTCGCAAAACGTAATATTTCTTCAATCTTCTTATGGTCTGGTGTTACTTTCATCCACAGAAGGCGTTTCTTTAATATAATTGGTGTTAAGCTCTGATTTGTAGACAGCGAGGTTTTTTCTCCGTCGAATTGCCAACAAAGCTAGTAATAAAGAGAATTATACTTCTCTCACTAATAACAGCCCCTTTGATTGACTAGTTTTTTTACAGCCGTAGTTTCCCTTTCTTCGAAGTAAAAAGAGATCAATATTTTGAAACTGTCTGAAATTAACATTCACTGCATCTAAGCTAACGACATATGCAAAAGGTATGTCATTGAGCCTTATTGGCATTTTCCGAAAAAGAAGCAGTTTTAATAAATCTTCTTTGAGTTACATACTTTATTCTGTATACACTTTACGAAGTAAAGAAATAATAAATAAAAATGTAATTTATTAACAAAAACCCAAATAATCTCCTCAAAACATTTTAATCCTCGTCAATGGTTAAATCATTTTACACTCAACTTCAAAAATTAAGGTCGTTACATTAATACAATTGTACATTAGAATATGAGCATGTTTCTTTTAACATACTGTCGTGTTCTCAGTATGAGAATACGAGCATACAGAAGGTTCGCAACCAAATTGCATATAAGATTCCTTCATTCGAACTCATTTGAATGCGACTCAACGAGTTCGTGTCACCTCATACATAGATACAATCTTCAAATACTTTCAAAATGTACTTTACTACTGGACATATTAACCTTTGTAGGAACTATATCGAATATGCTAATTTAATTACTAATTATAATTTAATTTTTGTATTGATAATAGTTAATCTTATCATTTATTCCTGACGGAAAATAGGTCCATTCCGATCTCTGATCAAGATTGCTGAAAAAGTGATCATAAAAAAGAGTAGAATAAAACCATAGTCAAGAGTAAAAGATGAAGAAAGGCGAAATCCGATTCAGAAAGAAATACAGTAGGTTGTAGTTTACACGTATTGCTTTTACAACTGCTACGTAAAGAAAGCAATACGAAAATTAGAACAGAAATTGTAAAGCGGAGTTGATATCCAAAAAAAGTGTAATATTTGTCATTCTCTTCTTGACAGAAACCAAACATGAGTGACAAGAAGTCTAATGAATTTATTTCTCCCATTTAGGGAGAAATTTCGTTTGGAAAATATGAAGACTTAAACAAAATAATGAAGTGATAAGAAGAAAAAAGAAAAAGGAGAATAATGAGAAATGAAATATTAAACTAGAACAACAATATGTTAGAAGTTACAGAATTTTGAAATTTAGGGGAGTAAAATAATAAAGGATCAATGAAGTAAAGAAGAAATGAAAAGGTAACTGGTACAAGCTGAAGGAGCTTTTATATAGAAAAGAGCCGGCTAATATCAAACATAGATCTAAGAATTCAAAAGTTATTTTTTAAAAAGTACATAGTGAAGTGCAGCGTTATATGTCGTGTAACATGGACGAAAGATAAAATAAATAAAAAACTACAAACCTTTGAAATTTTGTGTTACAAAAGTATTTTTAAGATTAGCTTGGTTGAGAAAATACGAAATATACAGAGTGTTCAGAGAAATAAGACATAAATTTTTAGGTTTATGGTATAGTGTATGTTGTTGTTGTTCACATATTCAGACGTCCAAGTTTAAGGGATATATTTGGGGGAAAAAGAGCAATACGGAAACGGTAAGAACTCTAAAGAAAGACAAAAATTAAAATTAATAAAACGGATAAGTTTGTATTTAGGATGTGTTAAATAAATAGAAGTTAATATTAATACAGGAGGGAAAGAAAGGAATCCCATCAAAATAGTTAATAATTAATGACTGAAAAAGAAAAATCACTGATATAGTAAATTGAACAAAGTCCTTATCAATATGTTTAAAAGAAAAAAAAAATTACAAAATTTTAATATAAGTCATTTAAAAACAAAACTGAAAATCTTCAACAATCCTTAGGCAGCTGCTATATTCCCATATTAGTTTTCAAATCTATAAGTATCTCAGTTCACTTTCATCTCTAATTTAACTCTTTGCTGGACTGAGAAAATTATGAAAAAATTGTCTGAAAATACAGACAAAGTCCATTCCTATGGTATTTTGAGTAATAGTATGGTATACTTATTGGTAATTAGCGTCCTAATATTATTTTTATTTAATGACTTTTCACTGCCTTGCAATCGTATTTAGAACAATTATAATTCGATAGTTAGCGTTTCCATTATCAACCTAATTATTTTATAAACATACATCAAACAATCGTGCCGTGGTCGAAGTACAATAGTTAATCAAAACTGGAGTGCCCAACTGGGGAAGGTGTCATTCTTTTTATTTTATTATAATTATAGTTGTGAAAAAATGATGGTTTATCACACTTTTTTACTTTTACTTTCATTCATTGTTATTAACCCATAAAATATAATTATTACGAGCTTAACTTACTAGTTAAATTATATTTAAAGTTGAGGTCGATTTTTAAAACTGTATACCGTAATTCCAATCTTTTCTGTAGCAAGATTGGAATTACGGTAAAAAGAGGTAAGAACTCGATTCTATAACAATTTTGAAACGGATACCACATGAGAGATTCATCAAATTTAATTTTTCGAAATGAGTGGAAGCCTACTAAATGCCTACTCAAAATTGCAATCTACAGAAAAAATATTTAACGATCAAAAGAAGTTCTTGTTAATTATCTACATGACGTACTCAACACTCTCGTAGTGTTATAATTTTTTTTTACCGACTCTCTTTGAAGAGAAGTACTGTAATATTTTCGGTCGCAAGGTAGGAGAATGGATGGGTAAAAAGAAATTTCTTTAGTTATTAAGTATGAAAAAATATCATTCACTTAAATTGTGGTTTCCTTATATATTTATGGGCTTATGTATAAAATGTTTGACTTAAAAGTCTCCAAAACTACGGGACCAATTTCATTGAAATTTATATATGCTGTAATGGTATATCTGAAATTGTGCATGTGAAAATTTGATGAAAATTGGTGGAGTTTTTTTTAATTTACTCTCGATTTAAAATCGATAATATTTGAACGGGACAATTTAGAAGCGTGGTTCGTCACGATGCTGCAAGTTAGAACGTTGATTTTTCTTTATTTGCGGTATCTATTGTTAAAAATGTTAAACCAAGTAAAAATAAAATATTAAAACCAAATTAAATTAACAAAAAGTTTACTTGCGTAGAACTGGGTAAGGTTTTATTTTTTAAAATTTAATTAGCGTTATTTTATTATCACCAACGAACAAGTATTTTGCATTTCAGCCATTATGTATAAGTTGTGAGAACTCAGAATCACTGACGTTTTGAATACCTAACTACAAAATATTTTTTTTCTTGCTAATCTATTTCTTTATAATAATAGAATTTAACCGAGTTATAATTCAGAAAAAGTGTGGCCCGTTTCAGACAACTATCCATCATCTCTCAGACAATTCCATTAATTTTATTGCAACATATCTTGTAAAATGATTAAAATCGACATTCAAATTAAATAACTTTAATGTTTTAATGTAGTTTTTTTATTGAATTTGTTTCTAAATCCTATGGAATGGCATGTAATTAAAATAAAAGATTTTCTTTATTGAGAGAATTATACATACTAAATAAACGTAATCGATTATTAGATTTCGATTAAAAAAATTTAAGCTGTGTTAAATTTATAAAATAATTATAATTTGAATAATAAAATAATATAAAGTAATTATTTTATCTTACGGTGAAAAATTGGCGTTTTCAAATAAATTTTCTCTTTTTTACTTGACGTATCTTGATGAAGTTTATTCGTTTGTCATGTTTCTGTTCGCTACAGCTCAACCGTGTAAGAATTATGTTGACAGGTTGTCCCGCAATAGAAAATGAGAACTGAAATCTGTAATTATTTCCTGTAGTAAACACTCCAAAAGAATTGAAAAGATTTTTATTTTTACATTTTCAACAATGTAATGTTACTAAAACGCTTACTGCATTCCTTTACAAAAGAAAGTAAAAATTTTACTATGAACTGTTTATCTATAAAGCAGTTCAATTCCGTAGTTTTCGAATCTTACGGAATTATAGTCAAACATAAAGATCCTTTATTAACTATTTATTATTACTTTAATGATTTAAATGACTGGTTATTACATACTTATTACGTTGTTAAAAATACGACTTAATTTTTTTTAGTGCGAAATAAATATAAATTTTAATGAAATATCGATATTATGAATTGGTATTTTTATATTAAAATTAGATTTAACTTTTTTTGACGTATATTGTTAAACAATTTCTGAAATAGATTTTATCATAATAAAATTAATTTTGAAACGTAATAATTGCAACAGTATTTTTAACACTTAATTAATATTTTCGGATGTTTAAAAATATATATAATACTACAATATTTATGTTATTTTCTTATTGAGAGTTAGTCTGTCGATAAAAGATTACGTTAGTCATCTTTTATTATTTTTCTTTAATACGCTTTTCAAATAACTACCGTATTCTTTCAAGAGAGTTGTAGGAAAAAGATAATGTTACTGGCATAGTTGTCCAAATCTTAAATGAGATACGAGTTTTGGTAGAAGATCCACTATGGCCAAATATCATGCACCCACTTAAAGTTTGCAATTAACAAATTAAATTTGGAAAGAATATTTATTAATTGAATTTAACTAAATCACTTACGTTCTGAAAACGACAGAGTTATTTCTTGGAAGTCTGCGAAAGAACCTTGTCATAATTGTCATAAGGTCATGATTTGGCAGGTGAATTTTATACGGCTTAAAAAATTATGCTAATAATTTATTAGTTTAGGGAATAAATAAACTAAATAAAATCGATTCAAAATCTAAATCAAATTTGAAAAAAACTATTTTTTAAGAGATTCTATTTTCATTTTTTTCGTCATTCTCGTATTAGTCTTTTAACATGCTACTTTTTTAATAATCAATTCATGCGTATTTTTCCATACTATTTTAGGTAGATTATTTGAAAATCGGCCCAAGAAAACTTTAAATTTCGAAAAAATGAAGAAGAAAAATATATGCAATATATGTAGGCTTGTAAATGATGAATTGCTTATAAAATTATATTTGAAGAGTTTAATAGTACTATTGTTTTTAACAGACTAACCCATCAGGGTTACTCTAGTATTTAAACTCGTCATCGCAAAATGATCTGATTTTTTAATTCCAAGGTTCGAGTCCTCTTAAAGGCAGTTGCTTTTGTGCAGATTTGAATACTAGAGTTCTGATTCCGATTTTTTTTGGTGGTTGATTTAAATTAACCACACCTGGAAGGCAATGGAAAATCACCCATAAAACCTGCCAGGTAAATTCCAGTGGAAAAAATATTAACGCCTATGGGATCGCCAAAGGTCGAACGCCATTGAATGGTTAAACTTTGAATTTAACTGTTTAAATATAACCACACTTATGCCCATGTGTATAAAATTACGTTATAACGTAAAATGATGTAATCCGAGTTACAGTTTTGTAGTTTATCTGGTCTAATTCAGAAATATTAAATTAATGGCTTCCTGCGTTATGTCCATAATTTAATACTGTATCTAAGAAAGGGGTTATGTTGTTACTAGCACTTCGATTAGAAATGAAAGAAGAAAACGAGTCGTACATAGGGAAAAATAATTATAAATTTACTAGCTTCAGTTAACGGGAATATTCAGTAATACCATGTAAAAGGAAATTTACTTTAACAAATTTTCTTCTCAGAAAATGTGAGAACATTTGACATTCAGTCTTTGAAATTAAATGACTGTTTAGTATAGTGATCTTTTTTTCACTTTATTCATTGCTAAGCTGAATAATCTCTTTATTCATCAATAATTTGTTAAATTTATGAATAAATGTTTTAAAATGTCTTTGATATACCAGTAATATAAGCCCGCAAAGTTACAACTTGAAGAAAAACAAAAAAGAAATAAGGTCATAACCTGCATTTTAATTACAATGGTATCTTAATTGCAGCAAAGTCAAAAGATGATTTAATGTTTATCCATCTGTATGAAATGAGATCAGGAAAAAAGTAAATTTAAGTTGACTTTTTCAAATATTCATTTGAGAGCTGCAGCATTATAGAATATTTGCTAATTATTAGTTTAAAATTTGTATTTTTAAAACGTTGCACTACTAGTGCCTAGCACTATAACCTCTTTAAATATAAGATGTGGGACCCATAATTACTTCGACATTGTTGAAATAGTGCCGTTAAATTCAAAAGTTCATGACACACTGGCGGAAATATTGAAATCCGATTAAAAATAATTATTTCTTTATTTGGTCTCGATCCTAGGTCTTGCAGGATCACAGTTCAGCTGATCATGGACTACACTAAACATTCATTCAAATATGAATAGGTCTGAAAATTCATACATTTGAAACGTGTACTAAACAAAAATCCTGGATTATTATATTATATAAATAAAGAAATGGAAAAATTATTAACAATTTTTTAAGATTAGAAAATATTAAAATTATTTTCTAAAGAGGAGTAATAAAGAAAAAGTTGATCAAAGAAAAAAATATTTGCGCTGAGTTGGAGAAGATAAATAAATAAGCATAATACTGCGGTAAAGGTTTGAACAAAGTGGTATTGAAACAGTATTATATATTGAAATGGTATTGAAAATATATTACCTAACTAATATATAGACCTATGAAGAATCAAGAAATATATTATTTTTGTATATTAATTTTCTTAAATTTCAAAAATTAGAATGGTTAACTAGCAGAACAGATTTTAAAAACAACAGAGACAACATAAGAGATGGCGTAAGATTATTTAAATTACATTATACTAACAAGGAATTAAAAACTAAATTTGTATACACCATTTACAACATTAAAAGAGACGTTACAGTTTAAAATAATGAATTTGATAAATATCTTCCATTTATGTTGTTTAAAATTATTGCATGAAAAATTTCATCTTTTTAAATATTGCTGAAATGAACTATATAAATTAGAAAATAAAGATTAACTTTCCCGTAGAACAATAATTTTAAATTATTAGGAATTTTTAAAACTTAGTTCTTGCAAAATATGATTTTATATTGAGTATAATTCTAAGTATTTCAAACTGAAATTAGTTAAACTAAAAGATTATAGATAAGTAGAAGTGTTGTGAAAGATTTCACAAACTTCCTTTTTTTAAGTATTGTATGTAGAAAAACAATTCATTTGTGTTGGTTAAATGGGAAAAGTTTATGGGTATTTAGGAAGTAGAATAAAAACCGAGTTGTAATAACACAAGAAGTTGCTATTACAGAATTTTTTCAAGAATATTGTTCTCATTAATTCATTTAAGTAGAGATTTTTATTCAGTGAAATTAAAACAGAAAGTGTAAGTAAATTACAGTAAAAAGGATATTAAATTGAATGAAACATTATAGTTCCTTAATTAATTTTTTTTCAATGTTCTTTTTTTATTGTTTAATAATTATAATTCTTTACACATGCTTAAAGATCAGTCTTAAACATTTCAAAGTACATAATAAAATTTTATGTAAAAAATTAATTGTAAAATACAATTTACATGTTACAGAAATTGAATTTTTTTTTAGGTATAAATGATTGGACTAAAATGAAGAGGTTTTAGCTTTAACATAGCAGTTATAATTTTATTTTCACTTCTGACTGAATAATGTATGAATAACAAACTACTTGGAATTCACTTTATCTAGCAATGAAATTTATTAAAGCTGTCTTTTTAATTATAAGTATATATTTTATTTTTAATTTGTCTTCTCCAATCTGTTTATTTTCAATGTTCTCCTTTACATAATAATACTATCCTATTATATATTCCATTTTTGCCCTTTTAGAGAAAATATCTCTTTTTTTTTTTTAGAATGTAAATAATGTAATATAGGCATTTCTGTCATTTGGGAAGTATTAATGTTATATGTTATGTATTGTTTCTCAACAGAAAAGAGTATATTAATCGGTTACTTTAAATTATTTGTGCCATTTTTTATTGTGAATCTGAAAAGTGTTATGCATTGATCATAGTTGCTTTCTCATAAGTACAGTGTACAGCCTATCTCAAGAGTGAACAGATCAAATGGATCACTCTTATTTCGAAGATTGAAAAGAAATAGCCATTAATAAGTATATTATAATAATAACAAGTAATTATATTCTCATATTATTATAAGTGTAGAAGAAAATCAGAAAATCACTTTTATTTCTGGAAGCTTAATATGCTAATTTTCATTTGTAACTCAGGTATTTGGCTAAAAAAAAGGTGTGAGTAGGAAAAAACTTTATTCCTCACTTATTCCTAATTGTAGTGATGGTGGTGGTGGTGGTGGTGGTAGTAGTAGTAGTAGTAGTAGTAGTAGTAGTAGTAGTAGTAGTAATTATCCTATCCTAATTTTACTATCCTGACCCCTGTGTGGAAAGACACCTGTATTATGACGATCCTGGTCACCACAGCACCGTTGCCAGCCCTGCTGGCTTTATCAGAGGTTGTCTTTTAGACCTTTTAAACTTGATAACACAACAAAGTCGATCCATGGCCTCGCTCAGGACACCACAGATGCAAATACCAACAAACTGCCCCAAATACACATGTCACTGTAAAAATTTCATCAAAATCAATTTATCCATTCAAAAGTTATTAAGCTTCAAACATTCAAACATGCCAACACACACACACAAACATTCATACATATGTATGAACTCATATGTACTGAACTCATATGTATGAACATTACCTTCCACTTTTTCTTTTGTTTTTTGAGGTCTCTGGGCTATGAAACATTGAGAAATTTAAAAAAATCAGTATCCAATTTTTTTACCAATACCATACTCCTTCTTCATCAGACCTCTAGATTCTAGAGCTATGATGCCAAGTAAGTAAAAAACCAACATAGAGATAAGAACAAACTAATGAAGAATGAAGTGTTTACTACACCACATTTATTTATCAAAATACACAGTTAGGACTACAATTATTAGCATGTCAGAATCTTTGAAATTCAGGAATTCAGCCCTAAAAGTAACATATTTATTCTGTTCATCAGGATTGACTGCACAATGAATATTACTCTCAGACAACCGACTGAGTAGCTAGTAACTCACCTGCTTTACATTCCCCATAGCTGTAACAAAAACTGTGGCTAACTATTTGTGCACCAAATTTATGTATTTCCTACTTAATTAAAAAAAGAAAATTGCTTACCTATTCTATTCAATTAAACAATTCCCTTTCCCGGTGGAAATACTTCAAGTAAAATATAATTTTAAAAGTTTGTGAAATTGTAATAACGAATTTAAAATGTACTTTTAATAATAAATAAAACCTCATGCATCTTTGATTCAGCAATAAATATGAATAATAGAATGATATATACATTCAACAACTGAATTTTAGTCAACAAGTAATATTGTTTTTTGTACTTTCCTACCATATTAATTTTTTCTTATGTAAAATATGCTTAAATTTCATGTAACCCTAAAACTTTATCTCCCTAAAACTTTGAGAGGCTGAAAAGAGTTATAATGAATGCAAAAACATAAAACCTTTTAAAATAATTAACAACAGTATTTTTAAAACTTACTTTTAAGTAAGTATTATAATTATTTTTAACATTAATTGCTTGTAGAAAATTTAATTGTCAAGTAAGGATGCAGATTTTTGTTTAGTGTATCGACTGTTCAACTTGTAATTATTGTGATGAAGAGAATGACTATCCAGGGTTGTATATTGTAAAGAGGGATAAGGGTAGTGAAGTAACGTGGCGCGTTGTTATCACCAATTGGGGAATGAACCAGCTAATCAATTTGCATTGGTGGAGGGGGTCAGAGTTCTCATTCTCTTGAACTTTCTCTAACCATCATCCATCCACTCACTATTCTACTGGAATTTTTTTTCTTTATCTCAACCAAAGTATAGAAGTCCGCTATGTAAACTTAGTCCCATCAGTATTTTAATTGGCTTCTTCTTAATAAACAGTATAATATTATTAGAAAACCATCACAGCTGGATGTAAACTTACAATTGTTTCTCTCTCACTCTCTCTATCTCTCTTTCTCTCTCTTCCTGTCTTAAAATAACGGGACTGATTAAAAATAATGTAATGGAGCATAAAATTATTAAATTGTAATAAAACATGCTAAATTACACCTTTTGTACTTTATATATTTCTGTTTTAAATTCTGCTGTATGAGTAGATAAATCTATCTATATTCCTGAAGTGGAAGATTCCTACTATAGTGAATATTTCAGCTGTATCCCAGCCAGCATTACTCTGTAACGAAAATCATGTAGTATGCTCTAAGGTAAATCTCTCTACCTTATAAAATGCTAACAAAATGCTCATCTGAAACTCATTGTCATAATCCAGTAGTAATTTACCTACTAGGGACATTAAAGAGATCTCCATTTGGCATATGTTACATCAGAATCAGAAAAGCATGTCTAATAATTTCTTACAGTTATACTTTCCCATTAAGTATTTCTACTCATTGGGTTAAAAATTCTCCATTTAGATTCAAATTCAACAATTAGTACTGGTTTCCCCCTTGGGAATATTTATGTCACATACAATCTTATCTGTAATTACTGACTGATGCATAAACTAAAATGACATGCTAGGTATCATCCTTGTGATATTATCACGTAACCTCATAATTCTCATAACCTCGTAATTCTCATCTCAAACTAATGGTCAAATCTACTATGGCATATCAACATTTTTTTCAATAAATAATTCATAATCATCTTCTTTAGAATAACCTCTGAGAATGAAAGGATGGTAAAATGTTAAACTTACAACAAGAGCAGTGTCCTACCTTTAGAACCATAATTCCATTATTCCTTTTTCTATAATCTTAGTAATAATTACTTTATTACTACACCATAACTACCTTCTTCCTTTTCTTTGTAATACACTTGTTTGAAATCATACCTTTCAGATCAATCATACAGCTTATGGGTAGATATTGTACAACAGGATTCACAAACCAAAATTACATACAGAAAGTAAAAGCCAGAAAAATAGTGCTTTGAAAAGTTCATTGCATGAGTATAAAAAAAAAGACAATCATTAATGTGTGGCTACTATTTTATAAGTGTAGATTAAATAAATCAACACTTATTGAAACTACCTTTAAATTGAAATTATTGTCTTTAAAAAAACTTGCTCATTCAACAGGTTCAGTTTTATCTTTGGCCTCTTCAAGAAAATTGCCAGTTCATGGTAACATTACAATTGTATTTTAAAGATATTTTTTACTTTCTGTATGAAGTTTGTAAGAATATACAAAATATGCAATTTCATCCTTGTTTTTTCTGATCCTCTTTCTCTGTTCTGAAGTAATTTTGCTTTATTACATTTGATAATTTTTTTTCAGTTATTTTCTGGCTACTGTCAGTGTGGTTTCCAAAAATATCATTGAACCGGTTGTTTCTTTAAAAGTGGCCCACAACTGATGCAAGAGGCCAGTTTGAAAAATTATTTTAAGCCAAGAGATTCATTCTCAGTTTTAAGGCCAGTGGAAAAATTTGAAGAGTTGCATCAGTTCGGATGGTTGTAGTTTGTTTCTTAACAAATGGACAAGCTATCTCCAGTGACCAAAAATCTAAATACTACAACTAAACTTTCTTGTACTAAAATGGTTTCTGAAAATTTTATGTGCATTTACTTTACCTCAGTTTCACATCAGTGAATATTAATGTATCAAAGTCTTGCCTTTCATTCAATTAAAATTTCCTTCTGTTTTAATTAGTTCAAATGGCATCTGTTTTAACAGACTATTAACACATACAGATCAGTTTTGATACAGATGCTTGAATCAGAACCGGTGCTTTTGTTAGTTATTCCTTAATTAAATTATAAATAAGAATAAATATAGTTTCGGCTGATAAATTGTTCATTATGACTTTTCAAATGCCTGATGAAAAAAACTTCTTCACCCAAACATCGTCTTCATGTGTGCCAAATGAGCCAGCTTGAACTTGCCTTACACAACAATCACAAACAATGTATACCCACTTTAATGGAATGAATCTCTTTGCGATAAATCTCCAGATAAGTGGCACCCAAATTCGTCAGAGATCCATTGCACTGCAAGCTGCCATCCTGTATTGCGTAGGATAAAAAAAAATCATTGGTGATATACTAACTGGAATGTGCATGCATATAAATCACATACGTAGTTCCATTGCAATTAAGATTTTGCTTCTCATATACCAAAAAAAAACTATATACAAACAACTTTAAAACTTTTAAATTATGTGAGTTAACATATAAACATATTTGCATATAGACATAAGAAATACACTAAATACACTTAATTGAAAGTTATTCAAATTTTCAATTTAGGTAAAATTTTATCTCGCATATCAAACAAGAAACCATTCTTGATGAAAGATGAAGTAACATCTTCATCTTTTGTATGAAGGTTCCATGTTCAAATCCCAGTCAGACAGTATTTTTCACACAACCTAAATTTCTACTACAGTATTCTCTACTCTAGTACGTGGGCATCAAGGAACATTTGGCAGTAAACATTTTAAGCTCACTTCTAATCCAAAAAAAAAAGAAAAAAAATAGAAAAAGAGTTAAAAAAGAAAAAAAGTATAACAAAGTTTACTATGAGTGAACATACTTCAGGAATAAATTTTACAGGACATAATAAAGGAAACATTTTTTGTAAACACTATTTGAAAATATTTTTTTCCATTTATTACTCTCGAAAGATTTTTCTAGATTTTTATTTAAACATTGGTTAATGTCTCATACATATCACGTAAGTGCTTGGTATGGATAAAAAAATTTGTGGTAGTAAGTGAAATTTGTCTTGAAGAATTTAAAAATTAAGTATTAAAACTCCATTATTGTCTAACAATTTTTTTAAATAAAACCAAATGTAGTAAATTAAATTATTTTGGTTATATATTCAGTCAAATGAAATATATTTTCAGTTGTCTACTACATTTAAACAACAAGAAAGTAAAAAATATAAAATTCAATGTCTGCACGCCAAATGTCTACAAAGAATTAAATTGATTTTAGCACAATTTCATGCCGGCCTCCGTAGCCGAGTGGTAGCTTCTCGGCTTTTCATCCGGAGGTCCCAGGTTCGAATCCCGGTCAGGCATGGCATTTTTCACACACGCTACAATTCGTTCATCTCATCCTCTGAAGATATAACCTAATGGTGGTTCCGCAGGTAAAAAAAAAAAAAAAAAAAAAAAGCACAATTTCATTCAGTTGCTTTCATTTATACTGAAAAGTTCAGCATTGTTTCATACAAATATTATTCACAGTTCATTTCTATGATAGAGATTTTTTTCCTTGAATTAATTAAATCACCACAGAATTTATTGAAGCTTATACGCTTCAATAACCTTTAGCGAATATGGAAATGAATTTTATAAATATGAAAAATATCATGCCTAACCGGGATTAGAACATGAAATTTCTCATGATTAAATTTTTTTTATAGATGTTATTACTAATTTATTTTTTTAAGATATTGGCATAATTTAACAGCATTTTTTTGTAAAAAATTTCAGATTTTATTGTAACATTTTCTTTATTTTAACTTGTGGAATCCATTTCTAAAGTATACCGATTTCCTCATTTGATACTGTATTTAGTATATTGGGTATAAACTCTCAAACAAAAAATGTTTACATCTTAGATTGTGTTCAAAGGGTTAAAATATTGAATGTGAGTACTTTTTTCTATATAAGATTTTTAAAGAAATAAACAATTGAAATATATATTAGAGCTTGTATAATGGTGAAGAAGATTTTTAAATTTCAATCCTTTGATTAATTATTTAAATTAGGTTTATATAAACCTATATAAATATTGTTTTTTTTTTTAATAAAAAATGAAAGGATCATTGGGTAAAACATCAATTATTACTAGAAAAGATGTTTTATATTGCATAGTACATCTTAAATTTTTCAACACACATTATATTTTAATAATTCAAAGTAACAAAGAAATTACAAACATAAAATATCACAAATTTTAATATTTATTAGGTACTAATGTTATTCATAAAGTTTTTTGATGCAGTAAAGCTAAAATATTTTTTTGTATAGAGCTTCTGAATTACGTGTATTGTTTTCAGTGGCCATGTTTTAAAGCAGTTTTATTTTGAATAAAATCATTTATTACTTTAGTTAACTAATATGATTTTTTTTTAACATTGTAAAGAATATTTAAGGTATATTTAATTTAATAAACATACAAAAATATAAAACATATTTTCAATCCCATGTCTAGAAAAAAAAAACATTATTAATGCAATTTAAGCTCAATTAAACATAAAATATGACAAATTTCAAAAGAATTTCAGGAAAAATCAGGAATAATAAATTAATTCACTTGAAACAAAGAATTGTTCAATGAATAGTGATCTTTAAGCAATGTTCTATACATAGTCTTCAGTGTAAATTATAGTACCTTTTTTTAAAAAACATTTTTAGGAAATATTATAAAATTCTCAAATAATAATCATAATCACAAAAAAATAAAAATAAAACAATAAAAAATATATATATATAAAATAAATAAAAAAAATAAAAAAATGAAATTCCAATACGTTAGAAATATCTTCCTATTTTGGCAGAGCTAAAATAATTTTTCCTCGCCTGGAGGTAAGCTTGATTTATAAGAGCCACCTCTTGTGGTGTGTTTGCCTCTTCCCATTTTCTTTGATGAGCCACCTGGAGGATTAAGGTCTCACACCGGCTTGGCACGTTGTTTTCTACCGCTCCTCTTTTTTTTCTACTCTGTTCACAAAACAACTCATACAGTCTTAACAGGAAAAAAAGGATTAAAATAAAACTTGAAGCAAACATTTTATTTTCATTATATTGTGGAAATTAAAAACGTGTCATTTTTAAACATTATTCTTGTTGAATATGAATAACATTCATATGTTATTTTCTTTAACATCAAATTAAGTAATATATTTTTTTTTTTAATTGTTTTGAGATTGAATATACCTAGGGCTTAGTATAATTCCTTTTTACGTAAAATGAATTTACAAATTTTTTTGAAATTTAACAAAAGACATTATGTTGTAATTCAGTTTAGCCTAAACTGAAATAATTTAATGAAATTATAGAAAAATTACTGTGATTTTCTGTGGAGAGAGAAAATATTGTATTTAAAATTTTTTAATTACTACATTTTAATCACTATACTATATACTGCTATATTATAGTATTACATTGTACTGATGTTCTATACAACACAACCCACATACACAAATATACTGAACACACAGAGATTTCATGAAACTAATGTGGATACGGCGAAGATTGACTTCAATTTATTTAATACTTTAATTTGTTTAATACTAAAATTCAATTAACTCCTAAGTTAAATTACCTGCATAACAAGAAAAGTAAATAATTTGAGATGAAGAAATTCTTCTGCAACTAAAACAAATGTTCAAATAAAAAGAATTTTAACTGCTTGTTCAAATAGTGTCTTACAAACTTTCATAAACCTGCTCAATCATTACTTATGAAAAAGTTATTAGAATGCAAATTAAAAAAAAAAATCTTTCTTCTAAAATGTATACTGCTCTGTAATATAATTATGAATCTATTATATTGGAATTTTAAATATTCTGAACTAATTTTTAAAGGGGGGTTTTTTTGAGCAGCTTCTTTAAAAAAAGGAAATTGATTAATTTTTTTTTTTAATTAAAAAAAAAGCCAATATTCTAAGCTTATCAAGAAAACTTATATTTTCCTGGAAACAAAATGTTGACAAAAACATCACTTCCTCAGATCAACTTAAGAATTTTTCCAGTATATATCATTTACCAATACTATGTTAGTGATTCATTATTAATGCAAAATTTAGGAAGATTATTAACTTTAAGAATAATGAATGTATAGATCAAATAAAAATATAGAATAAATACATAATTATTTAAATACTAAAATAACATTGAAGTTAGAAATAGTACTCTGAGTTTTTTTAAAATGACAGTTTATACAATATGTTAAATGAAATATGATTTTGCAACATAAGACATTAAATTAATTTTATTTTTTTTTATTTTGCTTTAGCCATATCTAGTGAGAATATCCTATCCTTTCTTATGACAATCTCACATATTTATAACATGTGCCTGTCAAACAACTTTAAACTTTAACATTATTGGTTTGACATTAGCTGTTTTAAATCTAATTTGTATCTCAGTTAACTGTCCATATTGTTAATTACATCTTGTTTTGCTAAATAATCATTGTCAAATAAAAATTGTTTATTACATGCAAATTCAATGTTGTTATGTAGAGCTACTTTAAAGGCGAATGAAGTAAAAAACAGAAGCATCGAAAATATTTTTTAATTTTACTTTGCCCCTTTCTTTGCACTCACAAGAAATTTTTAAAGTTTAACGACTTATTTTAAATTACTTTGACATTTACTTTACTATTTTCTTAAAGATTTTTTTTTTTTATTTCTATATCCTTAGTTGATAAAAAAATTTTGTAGTTTTATTTTTTAACATAGTAGATACTCAACCAATGGAATAGCTATAATTACTATAATTATAAAGAAGAGAAATTATAACTTAGAAATAGTTACTGTACTTCATATAATAGTTTATCTAGCAATGTAGTCACTATTTGAACAGTTTAATTTTCTCTTATGAAAATGAGATTCCTAGTGGACAGCACAAGAAATAATAGCAATGAAGTGTAAAGTGAAGGAAGGGAGAAGAAAAGAGAAGAGGTACTGAGAATTTGGCAGGACTTAAGCTGTGGAAGTTGGAAAGTTGGGACAACTGTGTGGCTCTAATGGATGCTGCAAACAGTGTGCAGTTCTGGGTTATGCAAATAACAGCTAACTGGGATGGGTAGGGTAAATATTCCTATGCATCTTTTTATATAGCCCAAACTACCTGACTCTGAACAATTGACTTACATTATAACAGTTTTGTTTAGTTTGATCCTAGAATTGTGCATTAGTGAAAAATAAAAATTCATTTTACCATAAATAATTTTATTATTTAAATTTTATTCTCGATTTCATAGTACTGAATAATTATTTCAGTAACTTTTAATAATTTTGATTCTTAATGGTGTTTTTCTTTAAATTTCCCTTTATTACAACATTAAAATATTTCTAAAAATTTATGCACTATAACATTATATAAATAATTAAAATATATTATGTTTATAAAGTTACGTTCTCTAAAATTATAAACATACAATAAACATTAATATTTCTTCTTAAACTCTTGTATTATTACAATCATCAATTAGTTTTATTGATGAATATAATTTTATTCAATTTTTTCTTTAATATTGGTAATAAAAACACAAGTTACAAACAAATTGATCTTACTATATAAATAATCATCATTATCAACAATATCAGTTATCTATCCTGAGACATTCCTCACTTCCCTCTATTTCCACTCTCCGCTAAACTTTCAGATCTTTCCCCTCTATTAAACTCTCAGCTAAACTTTAGGATTCCTGATTTCACATTTCTATTTTTTTCTCTTTTCCAGCCTCTCTTTTTTGCACCTTCTGCTGATCCTTTTTTCAATATTTTAATCAAGCTTTCTCCTCTCATAATATTTTTTCCTAAGTGTAAAGCCAAAGTTAGCTTTCTCCATTCTGAACTGTTCAGATTAATCTTTAACATTCTCAGTAGCTCTTCCATTGCTTCTTCAATTTTTCATTCTGTCTGTCTATGTAATCTCCTCCATATTCATTTTTCAAATACCTCCAGTATTTTTTCTTTCCATTTTTCTTAAATATTCAAATTTTCCACATTTATACAGAAGTACACCCCACACATGACATTTAACTAAATACTTCTTTTAATCCAACTTATCTAACTAAGCAATATAGTTCTTTCTATTAAATGCTTCCTTAGTCTGTATGTAATGCCACAAATTAAAACATGTATTCTTTCTGCTTCTTCTTCATTTGTATTAAACTCTTAATATAACTATTTCTCTTATATATAAATCATCATTAAATAATTACTAATTAATGTTGATCAATTGATGAATTTAAATTAATTATTTTTCTGGCTATCTATAAAAAAGTATGTGAGCACTTCTCCTTAATTTCTTTGTAATATTAACTTTGTATTGTACTGCAATAGCTAGGAAGAATGTGGTATACTTTATCTGACAATCTGCCAAGATTAAACATTTTATACCATTTGACATTTATAACCACTGGACTAACATGTTATAACCACTGGACAGGAAACAAAACATTCAGTTAATTTCATAGAGCCTCTAAATACAGCCTAGGCTCTAACCTTGCTCTAAATACATAAATACTCAGAATATTGTACTTCTGAATCCTCACAACCTTAACAAAAATGCAGTAAAATTTATCCAAAACCAATAGAAATTAACTGAGAAAGAAGGAATCAAGAATAAGAGTGCATAGTTCAAAGACATTATAAAAGTCCCAAACCAAGGAATAGATCAAGGCAGGGCATCCATTTTGTGCACAATCCTTCAGAAGACCGTAACATCAATATCTAGAATAGAAGCAGTGCATTGCTAATTAAGAATTTTACACTGGCAATATACAATTATGATTGCCATCAGAGAATAGGATCCCTTAAGGAAAACCATATTTCCAGAACTGTATAGTGCATGAATGTACACAACTTTTCTGCGAAACCCTCACTGAAGAGTAGCATAATTGTATTATGAACCCCAATAAATTTGTGGCTCCTGTTATATTAATTGTAATAGCTTATTTGGTAACAAAATGAAATATACTTACCAATCCCAACTAATAATAAGTCAGATTATTTGTAAGCTATATATTACTTTATACATTTTACAAGTTCATATATAGAATAAAGTGAAAGGGATTTTTCATAACCCTCCTGTAAGGCTGATTATATTAATCTTACAGATAAAGCAGTAATTATGAGCTAGTACATTTAACTCAACTCGCACAGAATATTTTTTTTTCTCCATTTCCTTGAATACAAATTAATTGGCCAAGTAAAATATGTGTTAACGTGTAAATGGGGCTCAATCAGAAATTTTACTAATGAATAAATCATATTTTAGTAAAATACTTCACTTGAACATTCTGAAATAAATTATAACTTAATATCAGCTAGCTTTTTAAATATTGTTGGTAAAATACCATGATTAAATAAAATAAATAAAAATACAAATAGATGTAATTTTTAAAATGTTATTTTTAACAGAATGAAATGTGAAATGGTATGCTCAATAATTTTGCTTGTATATTTATGTTAGCAGGACTGTATTATCTAAATTATTGCATTAATTTGCATGAATAAGATATTAAATTGTTCATCCCAAGTTTATGTAAATCCTTTATATTTATTCATTAAAAAAACATATCTGTGCTGTCCCCATAATAGTTGAATGAGAGAATTGTATCAGAAATCATTTAATTCATCCTCTCCTTTCACAATAAATAAAATACAATTGGAATAGAATTTTCTTTACATCTTTTGGTATAAACATAATACATTTATTAATGCCATAAGATACTAAGTCATCTAAGATAATAGTGATTATTAAAATGGAAATTTTAACTATAATAACTTGAAAACGAATAGCCAGCCAATATAAAATGTTATGTATCATATTTAGTTATTACTTACAAATTTTATATTTGAAGCAGCCAGCCTCTTAAAATCTACAAAAGAAAACTTTCATTGAATAAATAATTAAACTATGCTGTATACTGTTGTACAAGTATTATTTTTTTGTTATTAACTGTAATTTAATCAGTAAATAATGGCAAAGTACTATCTGCGAATATTTTCCTATTTTCATAAATCTTCTTAGTTTATAAAATTAAAATCTAAAAAGTAAAATTTGTATGTTATTCACCCAATCTTAAAAAAAAAACGAATTTGTAACCTTGGCTTAAAGAGCTTTAATGTCTGGATTTGTAGAAAAATTTGTCTTCATTTGCATTTAATAAAAATATTTTAATATGTAAAAATTTTTTTAAACCCAAATTGCTTATCTTCTACATTGAAATTACAATTCTACCTTACTTGGATGGTAAATTTCTAATGTTTCCTATAAATCACAATTATTATTATTATTATTAAAAACTAATTATTTATTATTTTTATAATACCATAATTATTATTAAGGTATTCTATTGAAAATCAGTAGATAAAAATGTACAGCCAAAAAATTTGAACTAAATGTTCTACATTAAAACCCATCGAACCATAAAGAAGAACCACAACATTTTATCACTGTTCAAAGAGAGAACACTGATAAAGACACTGAACACTGAACACTGAGAGATCACTGATAAAGAGAGAAGCTATGTTTCTTGATTTAAAAAAAATTTAAGGTAGAATCCTTCATCATCTTATCTTAAAAAATCAATAAATGAATGTCATATTACGATTTTATCTTTATACTAAATAAAATATTGTTAAATAGGTAGGTTAAGCTAATTTAGAAGTATGGTTAATTATTTATTATTTTTTTTTTAAGGAAACAATGCCTTTAATTAAAAAAACAGAATAAAGCTGATTGTTCCAGAATCCTTAAAGGCTTACTTTTATTTCATTTTTGAAAGAGAGGTACGGTAATATTGATAAGACTGGAAATCACAATTTACCATAAAAAAAAGAAATGTGTTTAAAAACCTAAATAAAAAGGAGCAATTTTCATTATAATCCTTCCCCAAAATAATTATTTGAATCCACCAAGAGAACTATAAAATTATGAAACCTGAAGTTCTATCTTGTAGATCTTAAATACATTATATCAATTATAAGCTTTGTAAAATTAAGGGGAAAAATGCAAAATGAAGCATATTTTTTCTTTTACTGAAATGATTAATGTAAAACAAAAGTACAAGTAAGTTTTTATTTGACTTTGATATAAAAAAAAAAAATAGATTATAAATAAAATAAAACTTTGTTTATAAGTAAATAAAATCAACAATTACATATTTGAATAAAGATAAATTAAATTTAAGAATTTGTGAGTAATATGTATGGTGATTGTTTTACTGTTCTTATTTTTTAGCTTATTTTTTTCTGAAAAATAATTAAGCTCTAGTTTTATTCTAGTTAATTAATTATTCTGTTCAATTATTTTGTTCTAGTTTTGGGCTGCATACGTGCCTTGTGAGTCCCAGTTTAAGGATGCTGTCCAACTAACCCTAGAACAAATTGATGTCATCAAAAGATTAACTAATAAATATAATCCACCTTTAACATTCTGTACATCTGCCAAAGGTAATAGTAATATTTTAATGTAGTACATACAGGCAGTTATAGTTTTAATAAATCATTTATATAAATATACATAGTTATTGTTAATTATGTTGTTAGTTATACAGGTGTATATGATATTAGATTTGCAACAAGCAAAAAGATATGTCAATATTAATAATTGTTACAGAAACCTAAAGGTAATATTTATTGTAGGTAATTCACTAAAATAATTACCTACAAATTTATTATTTCCCAGCTAAAAGTAGTCTAGTCGGGATGAATTGCACGGTTAATTTTTAAATTAAACTCTAAGTTTTTATTGTTTTTTATTTTTAATAGAAAAAATAATTATTTTTTTTATAATAAATAAATAAACAATGTATCTTAATATCCTAAAATAATTATTTTCAAATAAATTGAAAATACAAATGATAAGAAGATATACAAAAATTACCTTTTCCTTGATGTAGAGCAAAAATAAACATGTCTTCTAAATTTTTTGGAAAAAGAATTTTTAAGTAAGTAAAATTTCAGTTTTTTTTTTTTTGTTTTTTATTTTATTTCAGTTTTCATAATAGCTTTACTATTTCCCCAGAAGGAATATACACCTCTGTTCCACATGGCAGGGATTTTCATGTATCTTTCAGAATTATTGCCAATAATCTTATTTTAATAGAGTGAAAATACAGTCTATCTAATAAAAAAAAATATATATTCACAGCTGAAAATTCTTCTCTTCCTTTCATAAATTAAAAATAAAAAATTTATGAAAAATTTAGGAATGGGAAATTTTTTAAAAATATTTCTGTCATTAAATTAAAACTAAAATAAAACGTCTCCTGATAAAGCTTGTTACAAAATAATTACTTTGAAATAACATTACTTGCTTTCATAATTTATAAATCTGTAAGTATACCATGAAAAAGTAATTGAATTTTGAAAACAAATAATAGTAATAAAGATTATTTAAAATGAACCAACTAATGTAAAAGAACTAAAAGTGTATACTAAAGAATCTTTTGTCAGATATCTGAAACACCAAATAGCCTTAGAAAAATTTTTCATTATTTGTAGATGTTCTTAGTTTGAAGGAGGACCTGATAAAAAATATGTTAAATTTTCAACAGAAATTTAATTAAAGTATTAAACATCAATGTATGAGTAAAAATTTATGAAATGTGACAGCTAAAAAGTCACAAAGTATATAATTAAAAGTAGCTAAATTGATAAATTATGAAATTGTATTAATAAATACATAACACCATATTATAAATCATAGAAATGCATAGAATTATAAATCATGGAAATGCAAGGCATAATAGTTTCTGATTATATGAATACTGATGACTGGTGAAGGGTAAACATCGTCGCAATGCGGAGTACTGAATGTGTTGGAGCGAGCATTCAAATGCTGGAACATTCGTTCCTTTGACTAGCACCTATTGATACTGGCCTGAATATATGAATGTTCCAACATTAAATGCTCAATGCTCAACAGTCAACTCTTGGTCATCCTCCATACTATTTTCAAATGATTGTGCATTAAAATCTTGGAAGATATTCGTTCATATATTCTAGCATCACAATTATTTAAGAATTACAACAGAATGCTTTGGATAAAAGTATATTTAAAAGGCAGTTAATCATTTTAATTTATCACATATTAGACAAAAATAAAATATCAAACCTTTAAATGCATTAAAGAAAACTTAAAAATAGAAAATTGATTTTAAAAATAGATTTTTTTTAAGTGAATATAGTTTCAAAAAATTTAATTAGAAAAAGTTTATTTGTTTTTACTGCATATTTTCCACCAGGTATAATGAAAAATTGTTAAATGGAAGAATAAAAAACATTGTAACATCTCAAAACGAGAGTTCTCATTTTTTTCAATTTTATTTTAGTGAAAATAACAGTTATGTTAGTTGAATTATTTCAGCAAATGATATAACTCTGAATGGATTATTGGTTGTGTTTGGGTTATCAAGGTTTCATCTCCAAACTTCTTGTCACTATTTCCACCATTTTTTGGCAAAATTCACTGTATAAAGTTTTAAACATTATTTTCACTTTCTTCATATAAAAATTTTGGTCAATATTAACAAGCTTATTAACCCAACCTAATGTTTAAGGAAACTTATTAACTTTAAATTAGTGTTAACTGTTATTAAATGATGCATTTTTATGAATAACTGAATTGATTTTTTTTTTTCAAACACGGAAAAATTAGGCACATTATTTAGAGTATGTGCTTTTTCGTACATTCTTCAAAATTTTTCCAGTCAGAATATATTTTTATTAATGAATCCTAACTCAAGAGTCTAGAGGATATATATATATATAATATCTGTTATTTAGAAAGTTAATAGTTAAGAGGTGTCCTTTTATAGAAGTTTCATCATACATATTACTTCTAAACATAGATTCCATCTGCTGCAGTACCTTATATTAAATTATTTATAATGCAATATAATAATACACTAATAATTATGGTTCTGCAGTACTTTTATTAATAGTATTACAATGTGTAAAAGATCTGACATATTAATCAATCCTAGTAAATATTAAAATGAAAAAGTATACTAATAAAAAATACATTTTAAAAAAAATAAAATTCAGTTATAAGCAGAAAAAAATATTTTCATAATTTTAACTTCAGAATTTTTTTTTTTAAAATATAATTTATATTAAATTCATTTATAATAATGTTATTCATTATACAATTATATGTGAACAGTCTCAAATCATCCCATAAATTTTTAACTTATTTGGCTGGAAGAAAAAGTTTTAAAACAAAATCATTAATGTTTCAGAAGTTTATGAACTGGTGAAATAGTATCTGGGTCAAAAAAATAAAAACTTTTAAGGTAATTTCTGAGGCTTGATAAAGTAGGTTGAGGTGATATTTAACTTAGTTTACTTGTTTTTAGATATATTCTATTCAACTTCAGTAGATGTCTAATAAATCTACTTAATCTATCCAGAAGTATTACAGTAAAATAAATCATACTTGTTTTTTCTATCTGGTCAGAAATAGTAGTCAGATATAAGTATAAAACTTATCCAAGTATTTGGCTATATGGTTTTAAGAAAATGTTTTCTTCTGTCAACATATTGTCTCATGTTCACAGCTTGGTCAGGTTATTGAGAGATTGCAAATTGAAAATGTTTATATAATTATAATTTATTAGTTAAAGAACATAAGTAAAATGAGATAAATCAGTAATAATAACAATAGTAATAATAATAAGCAATAATAATAAATAAATAAATAATGATCGTAGTAATCACATCAACAACAATAATAATAATAATAATTTATTTATTTATTTGTGCAACAGAACAGCTACACATTCAACCTTTGAATGTTGCACAAAAGTTCCAATAAAGAAATACATGTACATACATTTTACATATCATTTACATTTTACATATCAAACAATTTACATATCATTCACAAAATTCAAATATAAATTCAATATAAAAATATTCAATATAAAATATTCACATATAAAATCTGAATACAATAATAAACTTTTATTTGATAAACTTTTATCAAACAAAAACACCCAATTCCGCCCCCAAAGCTACCACCTCACAACTATCACACATAAAACCCCAACCGTCAACCTCACCATTATGAACTTTTA
Organism: Zanna intricata; assembly: GCA_010016005.3. Taxonomy (NCBI): domain Eukaryota; kingdom Metazoa; phylum Arthropoda; class Insecta; order Hemiptera; family Fulgoridae; genus Zanna; species Zanna intricata. The sequence goes on from JAAAKQ030494932.1 coordinate 36,595, forward strand.
TAACCATTATATTGTTAAAATGCATTAAGTTCACAATAATGAAACTAACAATAAAAAATTACAAGCATGGCAACTATAAAGTAACAACCTTAATGAAAAAACCTAGCGTTTCAATTTGATAAAAGTTTTAAATAATTACATTTTAAGCAATAATAATAATTTAATAAAATGATTACATATGATTCACATAGACAACATAAAGCATTTTTATATAGATTTGCTATTTCACACGTACTTAACATATTAATTTCAGTCTGTGACCATGGCAAATTACACTTTCTTCCAGGAATGTTAAGACCAGATTCTTCCAGTACTATATAATGTAATAGTCCAATAACAATAATAATAGTAGTAGTAGTAGTAGTAGTAGTAGTAGTAGTAGTAGTAGTAGTAGTAGTATCCAATTGCTCATATTACTTTAACAGTTAAATATTATTCTGTCACAATCTCCCATATGCTTTTATTAAATCGTTTCAAAATCATCCTAAATTAACAGAAAACACTTATGTACACATGACATTAACATAAACACAGAAGCTATATAAACATACATAAGAAGAATCTTTGCAGAAGATGACTGACATTTAAATATATAACATCAAAACATTGATATATGATTAAAACACATAAATAAATATAAAATGAATAAAGGTAAACAGAAATCAAGTCCTCCCAATAATTAGTTCTTTCATTCTTTTACAGAAGGCTTTCCATTTCATAAAGAAATACAGCATATTTACTGACATGAAAAATTTTTAAATTCCACACCCTTGTAGGTGACACTCCATGTAGAGCAAACTTATTACCATGCCGAGCATCATAAAATAACAGAACGTCAGCAATTCTTCTTCTCTTCTTTAGCTGTGGAAGGCCTAAGCTAAGATAGAACTGTAATCATGACCAAGATCAAGATGTTGAAATTTAAAACTAATCCAGTTAATGAAATTATGCTGGACAGAATCGATGAGACCATCTATATGAGCTCTATCTCTGTACCAAATCACAGAGCAGCAATCCAGATGGCTTCTGACCAAGGCCTTGTAAAAAAGAAGTCAGGTCTTTATTCCATTAAAGCGATACGAGATCCACTTAACAAGGCCCAAATTCTGTTGCGGCTTTGAAACAATCTTCTCAGCATGGTCATTGAGGAGCAACCTCACATCCAGCAAAACTCCAAGATCAGAGAGTGTCTTTTCACGATTTATTACAATTGACTTCAACTTGTAGCTGAACCGTGACCGGTTTCTTTTCTGTGTGAAGGTCACAGTCTTCCCAAAATTCAACAGCATGTGATTATTATCAGCCCAATCAACAATTCTCTCAATGCATCTCTGTAGAATCAGATATCTTCAAGTGATGTAATCTTGAAGTAAATTTTAATATCATCTACATATAATTGAAACTGATAGATTAAATATTTGCAGATGTCATTGAATAAAATCAAAAAGAATAAAGGGTCAAGATTACTTCAGGCATGCCTGAAGCAATTCTATAGAAGTCAGAATAAACTTCCCCAAGTTTCACCTTAAAGAAACGGTGGCAGAAATATTATCCAATCCATCTTATCAGAGCAGAGGAAAAACTATAACTCTTCAGCTTTCTTAGGAGAAGACAATGAGGCATCTTGTCAAAAGCCTTTTTGAAGTAAAGATACACATCAACCTGACCCTGCAACTCAACAGCAGGTCCAACTTATGCCTCAAAATTACTTAAATTGTTTGATGTGAGCAGTTTTTCTTAAAGCCGTATTGACATGGGGTAATAAAGTTCTTCATATATCAATAAATATGTTCAAACATAACCTTTTCAAAAACTTTCTAGAGGGTGCACAACACAGAAATAGGGAAAAAGCTGGCAAGTACCCCACTTTTGCCTTTCTTTGGAATGGGTGTAACAACTGCCACCTTCCACTCAACAGAGAAAATCCCAACAGCCAAACTCCAGTTAAATAATGATGTCAAGACTGGCACAATAATCTCAGCAAATGCAAGTATAGATCCATAGCCCATAGCCAATTTAGAATTAAGACCACTAATAGCATTAAGATGTCCTTCATGGTAATAGATGGAACAGTTTAAATCTCACCATTCAGGGTGTAATCAGAGGAGGCAGAAATGTCCAAAGTTAGAATTAAATCTTGATGAAGCGACTTGAAGTATTTACCAAGACAGTCACTCATTGGTTTTATATCAGTAATCAATCTCCCATTCACATTAAGAGCTGGAAACTCTGCTTGATCAGAATTGTGTGTCCCAACGTATTTCCAGAAACCTGATGGATTTGAGCAAAGATTACTTTCAACAAGCCTAGCCTGTGCACATCAATCACAGTTGATTGATGTGACTAACTTCAGCATGACTTCAGCTTGACTTCAGCATCAGCGCAAATACAAAAAACTCCAAGTAATCAGCCTCTCATAATGTCTTTTTGTACCTCTTGTGACCTTTTCTACATTTTCTTTAATACCTTCTTTTCTTCTGCTTTTTCTTTAATTTCATTAAATTTATTAACTCAGAAGAAAACCAATGAGGTTATTTTAGAAACTTAGGCTTCCTTAGAGGGATACAATTCTCAACACAACAACTTAAAGTTGAGCAGAACTTGGCAAAAGCAGAATTAATATCCTCAGAGATAACATTTGAAGTGAGAGAATGATTTGTAAATAACCAACATGATATCAAACATCCTCACAATAATTTATTTATCCAAACAAAAAGACAAACACTTAACAAAATCTGCAGTAAAAATTTAAACTTTCATGCAGTACAACGGCAGTGTCACTGATCAGAACTTCGATACACAATGAACCAATGAGCAGTGTCCTTGGCTTGCTTATATACTGCCCGTTGTACATCTAGAAAATACTAGAAACGTTTATTTGCTTCTATTACTATTATCTATTTTATTTATAAATACAGTTAATTCCAAATAATATAAATAATTACATTAATTATAAAAGTAAACTTTATCAATGAAGACTGCCAAATAAAAATTCATTCTTCTGTAATAATAATTCAAACAATGATACCACTTTACTGCTTCTATTAATTTCCATAAACTTTGAAAATTTGAAATTCAAACTGATATGATTACACACACAAAGACTGAATTATTTAAATACTGTTAACATAAAAATGAAACTGTGCAAAATATTATTATAAAATATAAAACTGAAATATTATTAACAAAATACTGTTATTAAATATTATTAACATAAAAATTTAACAATGTTTATCACTTTAATTAATAATATAATTATTTTATGGACTTAGTATATATGGGGAGTTTAATAATTTTGATTAAAACTTTGTACTACAACACATTATGCCAATCAGAGTTCAGAACTAGATCATACAACTTCACATAATCATGCTTTCTAAGATTAAAGGATGGTTGGTGTCCAAGCTGATAAACTTAGCATTGTGAACAGTAATAGAAATGGGATGGAAAACATCAGGCTTAACAATGATATCGAGACAATCATTCAGACATACATCAGCACAATTGGATAATACAAGGTCTAGGACAGACATAGTACAAGACCTGTCATTTATTTGATCTAAGCCCAGAACGTCAATAAATTCAAATAAGGATGATGCTCTTTTTCTTTTTTTTTTTGAGTAAAAATACATATTTTTGTGCAATGATCTATTGCACCAATTAATTCCAGCTACATTGAAATAAACCAAGATAACCACTCTATACCGATAGGCATCGATTTTGTCATAGATTGTCTGAAGATAATCGTCAATAATCACAGGTGAAGTTGATGGAGAGAAATAATGATTCTCAATTAAAAAGGTCTTAGGACCAGGTAGGACGATTTCCAGCCAAACACACTTGGATGTCACTTCCAAATCAATTCTTCTATATGACTGAATGTCCCTCCTTACGCCAATCAGAATGCCACCTCCACGCTCAACAATACCAGACACATACTGTTGATCAGTTCTAAATATATTGAGAACTTTAGGGAAAAAGTCGCAGTCATTGTGGTCAGAACCCAACCATGTCGCAGAAATCACGTAAATGTCATAGTTGTGAGAACAGAGGGAAGAAAACACTTCACTAGATTTATTATGAAGGCCTCTTACATTATGATAAAGTTTTTTTAGGCTCATTTTTCAATACGTGAGCTGTCGCCCTCCACAGACTCATTAATTACATATTTAGGTACCAAAATATCATAGAAAAAAGCAACAGGTATGCCTTCTAGCCAAATATCCAAGGAGTTGATCTTACTTATCCGGGGAGCATCATCAGCCACATGAAAAGCACTGTAATTGTTGTGTTTAGTTCTGAGCTGTTTACAGACAACAGATCTGGAATTAGTACCCTCTAATAATCTCAAGACATCAGTTTTGGTTGCACCAGAAGTGAATCTAGTGACAAATAAAGCGTGTTGTTTAGTTTTTACCATTACAAGATTTCTCTCGTCTTGACGCACTCCAATAATTGGGATGACAAGAATTTTTCTTAACAAAAGCTTCCCGATTGGTGTTCTTAACTCGCTTCGGCCTCTGGACTCTGTTTTTCTGAGCAACCTTAGACCTTATTCCATGACGGATGATGGATGATTGATGATTATAACAGTAATAATGATAATAATAATAATAAATGCCCTGAGGTAGATAATCCCCACGTCCGGAACATTCCATCTACGTTCCACGTCCAGGGCGGAAACAGCTGTACTTG
>JAAAKQ030494933.1:0-15835 GCA_010016005.3 Zanna intricata
GCATTTTTCACACACGCTACAATTCATTCATCTCATTCTCTGATGATATACCTTAACGGTGATTCCAGAGGTAAAAAAAAAAAAGAATTACAAAGTTAAAACACTATGAATACAATCATTTTATATAGGAGTCCCTTTAATTTTTTGTATCAATGTATAATGTGGCAGTAGTACAAAATAAACAAATAAAACCAATTTATATTCTTTGTTTTACAGCTACTTTACTAATGCAAGTTCCAACCATTCTTTGTTGTGTCACAGTCACCAAATGTCATTTGTAATAAATATGTCAAAACAAATGAGTATTTTTATTATATATAAAGCATTATTATTCAATTATCAACAATGAAAAGCAACAGGATATACATATAACACAATATAAAGTAAGAAGTAGATAAAAATGAACATTTTTAGTTTTTGAACACTAGTTATAAAAAAAAAATTGATTATCAGATATTATGCTTTTATAGCAAATTACAGCTTACATCATCCTTTTAGTTTATGAATCATGTAGCATTTCTCAAACATATATTAAAAATGATTGTCATCAATGCTTATAACATTGTGCTCCATACCAGTGACAGATATTATCCAAAAAATTCCTTTGAGCAATAGATCTGTGCAAAGACGAATTGATGAGATAGCTGAAAACATCAAAGAATCATGCAATCATCTGAAGACTTGCCAATTTTCAATTCAGTTGGCTAAGTTCACTTTACCAACTAATGAAGCACTGTTGTCATACAAAGATGAGTTTAACAAACCATTGACCGTATATCAAAAACTATTATTTGCAAGAGATTTAAACAGATGCAAAGGGAGAAACAATTTTAAAAAAATGGAAAAGTTTTGTGATGAAAGGAAATTCTTTTGAATATTATGTCGGTGGCTACTGATGGCACTCTGGCTGACAGGGTGTCACAAAGGCTTCATAGTGTAATTTAAAAATAAAGTTCCAGTCAAGCTTGCTGTACATTACATCATTCATCACCAACATTTCGTTGTGAGAAACCTGAGTAAACGCCTACATACATCACTGCAATATGTTATCGGAGCAGTTATTAATAAAATCAGAAGCAACTTAATGACAGATTATTTAGTCAGGTTTATGTTGCCCATGATGAAGATTTAATTGCTTGCTGCTTCATATAGAAGTGTGCTGGCTATCAAAAGGTATATGTCTGAATAAATTTTATAATTTGACTTTGTGATAGATTTCCTGGAAAACAAAGGCACACAGTTGCACGACAACCTTATTACACCAAAGAATGATATTGCATTTTAAACATTTAGCTTTCAAAATGTATTTCATTAGTAATTTGTGACTGAATGAAAAAATCTTTAATATTAACAAAAAATGTCATTGCTGCTTTGGTAGCCAAACTGCTATAACATAACAGAAATATTGGCAGATGTAAATTTAATAACTCCCCTAATTTATCAGCTGTATCCTTCAACAAAGTTGACTTGTTTATTTATTGTCAACACTTGGGGATTTCAAAGAATCCATGGTGAATCCTCCATGGTGATTTCAAAGAACGATTCCAGGACATTTTAAATACGGATAAATCAGACTGAGTGTTTGATCCTTTTTCAAATGTCAACACACAGCAGGACCATCCCAGTTAAAGGAACAACTTATAGAACTGGTAAGAAACAAAGAAATAAAAATAAAATTCAAGAATGGGGTACCAAGAATTTTGGCTGCAAAAGTCAATCCTGCAACTATATCCTGGATTATGATTGGTTGTTCAATGATTTCTGATAACATTCCCATCATTGTATTTGTCTGAACATGCATTTAGTTCTGCAGCAACAGTGCTAACCAAAAAGAGAAATCAGCTGCATGTTACCAAACGCATCAATTTAGTTCTTTTTAAGTCAATTCGAGCTTAATATCAACAAACTTGTTAAAGTACATCACATTCATCTTTCACATTAATGTCAATTGAAAGCTTTCTTTAATTATTGTACTGATATATTGAATAAACCATATAGATAAAGTTGTAATTTTTTTTAAAGCAATTTTAATAAAAATACTTCCAAATATGATTAAATATGTATTCTAATTGCTCTCATTTAAAATGTAAGTTTCAACTCAGAAATAGGAAATGCTATGTTTAAAAACAATAATTGTAATGGCTGTTCTTAAGAGAAGAGTTAAAAACAGCGATTGCAATTATTTAATTTATTACAATTCTCAATAAATTTTAAGTTTACAGATTTTGGGGCGCTAGAAAATTTTTTATTCTCAATGTGGGCAGTGGGTGAAAAGGTTTGAGAATTAATGATCTAAACGCATAGCAAATTTTAAATGAACAATTTCCATCTGGGCTTGGATATAAACAAAAATGGTGTATCTACACTGGCAGACATAATGATTTTCATTAAGAAATTTCAAAGATATTGAGGTCATTAGGAATCTGCTCTGCATTCTGGTAATTTTCAATTGAGATTTTTAAACTGAATGCTACTAATTTTTTTTCAACTTTCATGCTTATATACTTCACATGTATGAGTTGGCGGACATAAATCTCACGGTTTGAATTTCCACACTAGAGGCTTTTTGCCAGCTACTTATCTTCTAGTCAGCTTTCTGCCATTACACGTAGAGTCTAATAACAATATCCTCTACTTATATTTAAATTTCAACTTTACCCTGAGTGATTCACCAATCTTGAAAATTTTCAAACTTTCACCTGTTACAACAGTTTCCATCTTCCACACTGCTTTCCGCCATAAGTTATCTACAACCAATGCAAGTATTACTACTAGTTTTGATCATTTTTACCCATAGACATAGCGAAAAAAAGTCCTTATCTCTTTAACTATAAGAGCAATTCATACTGCTTATCAGGTCGGTATTTCAAATTTAAAACTTTTTGTAGAATTAGTTGTATTAATAAAAGTATTAAATCTTATCTTAAGGAAAATAATTATTAATTTTTGCTTATAATCAGAATTAAATTCGGGAAACTTAAATTTTATATAGTCAAAAACAAATTGATATATTGAAGAGAATTGACTTATTACTGATGACCACTAATAAATGAAGCTGTCATTATTTCTGGGAAATTTTAATGAAAAGGTAGGATGAGAACGAAAGCTGGAGGAAAAAGGATATAATTAGAATGGAAAGCCTACAAATCTCTAACAACACTGATTTAGTTCAATCAATTTCTGCATAATCCAATTAGTAATGTTTACAGTCCTTCACATGTCAAACCGATAATCCATCTCATTCCACACTCTAATGACCATGTCTGCAGAAGTCGCTCCCATGGCTGGCATTATTTTTTGGTGTTTTTATATTCAGCAATTACCTATAATAATCTCGTAACACAGCGGTTTTTAAATTATTTTCATACAACATAGTTTACCACAATTAGATTAAATTTAATACAATACAAATTTACTACAAAAAGTCAGGGAAAGGCGTTTAACTAGAAAAACACACAATAACTGCTATAACAAGAAATTAAAAATATTAAATACAAAGTATTGTTATAGACTGTAAATTTAAGTGTATGCTACCAATACTTTATTTATTTTACAAGTAAAAACAATTATATTCTTAAAAAAATTGATGACAAAAATTGAAAAAGACAGTAAACAATAATTCAGCATTTTAGCACTATGATTAAAAGATAATAAATGTTCATAAAATAAATAGCTTAATCATTAATGAAGCGACTTCACAATATTATTAATTTTTTCTTCATAATCTTCTTTCTTTTTGTTTAGATTGTTTTCAGCATCAACAAATGGTCCACGACTGATTTTTGCTGGAACTAATTTATCAACGTAAAGGGACTGCTGCTGAACATAGAGATCCTTTAAGTGCCTGAAAAAAATATTTCAGTTTTACTAAATAAAGTGAGACTTAGGAATCACACTTATCTGAAGGATTAAGTGTTGTAGGTAGATACCTTAAATAAGAGTCTTACAGGAAAAATCTTAAAATAAGATATAATTTTATAAGTAGGAAATGTCGATTTTATGAAAAAGAGGGAATTTATGTTTTGAACAGAATGAAGTCATAATCAAAGTCAGGGAAAACAGGCAGCTGTTCAAATTATAGCAAATTTATTACATCCACTCTGCTCTGAAAGATTTTAGACTAAACAATCTCCATTCACACACACACACTCCTCTTTATATAAATTTCCTCACCAACTCACTTTTTTTATGTATATGAATGTGGGAGAGACCAAGTTTCCATCCTTATAATTACAGCATTTCACAGCATAGTGTAAGCAGGCTGGCTTTCAACTATAAGTTTTGGTTTTAAGCAAGCGTTCTGTGTAGGTACAATCTAATATTTTTTTTAACTTGTATCAGTTTTATTCATTTAAAAGTATATGTGTGCATATGTACTTAAACAGACCAATAAGAATACACAAAAATAATAAACAACATGCCATACAGCTCGAGCTATAGGAAGATGAGTTAGTGATAAATAGTTACCATATGCAAGTCTCAAGATCAGGGTCAAAAACATATTTCTTCCTCTACTATCAATATAAGCCAACAAATGTTTTGTCACAGTATTCTGGAAGTAATAAACCAGTCAGTTTAGACACAAAAACTGTGGAACATACTAACTAAATTACTGTAATCATAAATATAAGTTTTCTAAAAAGAGAAAGTTTATTATAAAAACAATCCATTTTGGTTTATATTTTTATTGGTTTAAAGAAAAACCTAAATTAATTTGCAGAAAGCAAATTTCTTATGAATTAGTGTAACATATGTATTATTTCTGCAATACTAACAGCATGCACATTACCATAAGAAAAACAACAGACTACAAAGGTGATTCGATGAACAACTATCGCTTTCAATCAGGAGATAATTTATTTTGTCACTGTAAAATCATTATAATGCACATTTATAATAAAAACCTGTTAAATTAAAGATTTAAAAAAAAATGATTCCATTATCTGCCATGGGTGTTGCTAACTTGGGTGACTCATTTACAAAAATGTTAACTATTAATTTCTATTATTGTTAAGGGTCCATGTTTTAGTAATTAGCATTCTGTTTGCTTGTTGTACTGTATCTCATGTTTAATATGAATATATCTGTATATGAGGATGGTTTGAACAGTATGTGCAAAGTCCAAAAGTGGCACCATCAGTGCTTATCAAGGGAATTTTCATTTAGCAGTTATTAACTTTTAGAAGAATGCACATACCAAGTTTAGACCTGATCGGTAAATTTCTCTGTTTGGTGTCCATTTGAATCCAGAAAGTAGCGATTTCTAGAAAAACTGATGAAATAAAGTTTTGTGTGTTGATTAAACATTACTTTATAAAGGGCAAATCACCTCAGGAGACTAAAGAAAACTTTACAAATATTACAGTGAATCAACACCTTCGATTGCAACAGTGGTCATATGAGCACAAGTAACACTGAATGTTCTACTGCAGAAATAATTGATAAAATTCACGATAAAATGATGGAAGAGAGACAATATGCAAAATTACTAGTGCTAGAGAGGCAATATGCTAGTGCTGTGGGGATCTCAACTGAATGGATGTGTAATATTTTGCAGCAACACTTGAAGATGAAAAGGCTATTTACAAAATCGTGTGAGGTATTCCACGAGCGGTTTAAATCTGTTTCAAACCCGTACTAATTAAATGTTGTTTCATTACTGTAGATGAAATATGGATACACCACTACACACCTGAGACCAAGACTCAATCCAAATAATGGGGTTTGCCAGCAGGAAGTTAGCATGAAAGAAAGTGAAGGCCATTCCTTCTGCCAGGAAAATTATGGCAACTGTCTTTTGGGACTTAGATGGATAATCCTCATCAACTGTTTGGAAAAAGATTCAACATTGCAGGCAAATATAAGGTATCATTATTGGGCCATTAGAAAATCGAATGGAAAGAAAAACGCTCATGACTGGACCACAAAAAGTCCTGCAGAGAAATGAGTTCCTCTGCAGTTGTGGCTGCAAATTTGATAATTAGGATTTAAACTTGTTCCATATGCACTTATTTCCAGATCTGGCTTCTTTGGACTACAATTTATTTTCCCAACATGAAAGAACGGACGGCAGGAAGGAGTTTTATTCAAACTAGGTAACTGCAAAAACAACTGCCTATTTTGCAGAGTTGGAACAATCCTATTATTTGGAAGGGATCAACAAACTGGAGCAACGTTGGATGAATGTGTAAGCTTTAAAGAAGATTACATTGAGAAATAAAAAAGTTTATCTTAAAGAATTAAGTAGTTTTATTTTTGCATGAATTTTTCAAACTACTGTTGTATGTTATACACGTATGAGGGTAGTTTAAAAGCCTGTAAAAACAACCATTATATGTGTGTGTGTGTATATATATACATGTGTATGCATATGTTACAGTTTTATATATATATATATGTATATATAAATATTATTGTTGACTATTACATGTATGTATACTTTCAAAAATGAAAACAATAATTTTTGTAAATCACTAAAAGTTTTTCACACAAATTCCAGGAAATAAAATATTAAAATAAGTAGCAATGATAAAATACGGTATAGTATACTATAGTGCTGTGCAGAGTTTATTTCAAAGCAACTCAATACAGCAGAGCAGGAGATAAAAATTATTTAATTATCAGGTGTTATCATCAGTTTTCAAAGAACTTTACTACTGTACTTTCTTTCAGTAGTAAATCTCAGATACACTTAAAAGGTCAAATATCTACTTGATGTTGAGTTAAGACTTAATTAAAATTCTATATTATTAAAAAAAAAAAAGAAGTAATATACTGTCATCACAGTATGTCTTAAAGATTGAAAATGAATGATCTTTTATATATATATATATACCAATAACAAGCATTTCCTTCTTTCTATTAAGGACTTCATAAATTGTAAGATTATCAAAACTTTCCTTTTGTTCATATTTTAAATAAGAAGTCACTTTAAAAGATAATTCTGTATATATAAACAGAATGACTCAAAGTTCTCCTGGGACTTTCACAAGATATTTTATTTGTGAAAATAATAGAGAAAGTTCATATAAACATATGTTCTAAAATGCTTCGTTTGGGAGTTATGGCTAGTGAAAGACTTCATTCATATTCGTTTCACCAGTTACCCTGGTGAAATTAGTACATACTGAAATTGTTAGGATGTTAATTAAGGGGCAGAATTTGCGATTCCTTATATGTTTTGACCTGAAAAATTTAATAAAATAGGTCCCAGAACCGTACCTGTGTAGGTTTTGAGAATTTTGGAGTATTCAGCTGTAGGTTTAGAAAAACAATATATCAGGGTAAAATACCTTGTTTTTTAATGTCTGATGTACAATAACCTTGTTAAATCGGTAATAAACAAATAAAACTTTTGAAGATGTAGAGAATTTAATTTTGAACAAAACAGTACAAGAAAAGTTGAATAAAATGAAGAAAAGATAAAAAATTTTTAATTTTATTTAGAAACAGTACATTACATCAAAGTGCATTATACATGCTAGTTTATAGTTCAAAAATGAGCCTACCATTTTTAACACATTTCTTGGCATGCTTCTGTACTGGCATTTGTTGCTCTTTTTAGTTCTTCATGGCTATCCTCAAGTCGCTCAACCACACCCATAATGCAGACAATGAATTCCTCATGAGAATGTATTTCTGTTTTGTATACAATACTTTTCATCCATCCCCAGATGCAAAAAACTAAGGGTGTTATAGATCAGGCAGTCTTGGTGGCCAGGAATGTGGACCTCCAAGACTGATCCATCAACTCCTTTGAAATCCAAGCAAAGCAGATCATCTCCTGGGTATAGATATTGAACTGTTAATGATAAGGATAAAACAACCATAAAATGCAAAACTTGGATCCATTTAGAAAGATGTCCTTTACTTTTTTTTTTTTTTTTTTTTTTTTTTTTACCTTTGGAACCACCTTTAGGTTATATCTTCAGAGGATGAGATGAACGAATTGTAGCGTGTGTGAAAAATGCCATGCCTGACCGGGATTCGAACCCGCGACCTATGTCCTTTACTGATGCCTGGACTGCATTCATAATAATTTTATCGATAACACTGTGTTGGACAAAAATTCATAGCTAGTACGAATACTAGATAGCGGACCTATTTCCTGAACATTGCAAAAAGATGTACTAATTTTTTTTGGGATCTGCGATTTGGAAAATGATTTCATTATCATATCCAAATTGAATACCATATATCAACAAATTCCCCTGCTGTAATGACAACACAGTTCACAGTCATGTTTTAAACACCAATTGTTGATCAGCTATTATTATTTTATTGCCAACTTTGAAATAATGATTTTTCGAATAATTTACTGTATTTTTATGACAAATAACAAAATTATTAACTAAGTAATTTTTATTAATTTAATTTTTTTAACAATATTTTTGTGTAATTTCCCGTTTTTTTATACTTTTTTTTAAAATTTTTAATAGTAAACTTTGTTTTCACAAATGTTTCACATAACTAAAAAAAATTTTGTTTTTGTTAACACTAAATAAAATACTTTACTGACATATGTAGTAGTGTACTGTTTCTAAATAATATTTAAATTTTTCTAACTTTTCTTTTGTAACTCAGTCTGTTCAGAATTAAATTATCTACAAGTTTATTAGAAATTTGTATGTGTTTATTACTCATTTAACAAGGTTATTATATTATATGTCAAATATAAAAAATGGGGTTTTTACCCCAAATTTCTCAAAACCTACAGCAAATACTGATTTGGGACCTATTTTATTTGATTTTTCAGGTCAAATCCCATGAGATATCACAAATTCTGCCTTTTCATTAAGATCCTTACAAATTTAGATCAGTACAACTTCATTTCAACAGGATAGCTGAAAAATATATATATATATACTTTTATTGTCCATATCTTCTTCTGTACTAATTGATCAAAAGCAAAAACAAAATTCAGCACAATCCACCGAAGTACAGTATCAAATAAGATTTCTTACCTTAGCTTTCTTTTTTCATTTATACACCAGTAGCACTTTCAAAGAATTCCTTATCAGTTGGTTAAAATTAAAATCTTTTTTAAAAACTTCAAAATCACATGTTACATATAAAATAAATATGAGATCTGTCAACAAAGTAAGGAGACTAGTTTTTTTTGGCAGCCAAAGTGGGAACACTGTAAAGTAACTAGTAAACATATGGTCATTTAAACAGCTGATTTATATCAGGTGTTAGTGATATAAATCACTATATTTTTAGTCTATTTTTGCCAAGTGATATATAAACAAACTTTTCATGAAATAAGTTTTTGTTGTGCGTTACAAAAATGAGTGATACTAATTAGAAGCAATGTTGTGCAATTGAGTTTTGTGTTAACTTGGTGAGAATGCTAATGAAACAGTTTCAAAATCGAAAAGGGCGCATGGGGAGACGCTCTGTCACAAGCCCAAGTTTTTAGGGGTTTAGAGCATTTTCATATGGCTAGGAATTAGTTATGGACGATCCAAGCTTTGGAAGACCATTAATGTCAAAAAGTGACAACAGTGTTGAGAAAATCAGAGACTTGATGCAGTAGGACCAGCGATTAATTGTCAGAATGATTGCAGAACAATTGAATTTGAATCGTATCACAGTCCATCAAATTTTGACAAATGAATTTAACATGAAAAAGGTTTGTGGAAAACTGGTCCCAAAAAACCCTTAACTGTTGAACAGAAAAACAACAGGGTGGGAGTGTGCCGTGATCTCCAAGGGAGAACTGAAACTAATTGTGATTTTCTAAAAAAATATTATTACTGGTGATGAATCTTGGATATCAGTATTTGAGTACAACCCAGAAACAAAATTCAGAGCAAGGAGTGGAACACTTCAAACTCACCACATCCTAAAAAAAGCAAAAATGAGCAAATCAAAACCACGATAATTTGTTTCTTTGATAGTAATGGCATTATTCATAAGGAGGTTTTGCCTACAGGGCAGACTGTAAATCAATATGTTTACTGAGAAATTCTTGAAAGACTGCAGAAAATAGTTGCCCGTGTGAAACTAGCCATCAAAGACATGTGCGTGCTGCATCATGATAATGGACCTAATCTCACTGCATTCTCAATTAATGAGTTTTTGGCAACAAAAAACATTCCTGTGGTTCCTCAACCACCTTATTCAAATTATTAAAAATAATGCTATTGATTCTGAGTTGAATATTAATAGGATTGACCTCACTGACAAAGATAAAGAAAGACTATACAGTATGTCTGAAAAGTCCCCAAACTAAATTAAATAAAAATAAAGATCTAAACAGAAACAAATTTACTCACATCAGCCCTCTACATAGAACCCTTCTCTATTTACACACTTGTACCACCGGTAGAGCCTGTCAAATGCTGTGGATAAATCACTTTGTGAGATCGTCTTCAACTGCTGGGTGCAGTGTGCAAGCCCTTTGGATGCTGGAATGTCGTCAAAAAAGCAGCCTTTCACTTTCAACTTTTAACTTTCAGGAACAGAAAATGATCTGCTCGAGCCAAGTCGGGTGGGATAAAATGGTGATTTGAATTGCGACATAATAACGTGTTAAAACTGGTTACCATGTGTGCCAGGGTATTGTCATGCAAGAAAGTACAACTGCCTGGATCCTGATACTTGGGCCAGACTGTCAAATGCAATACATCAAGCGTTTCATTAGTTCAAATAGAGTTTAGAATTCATAGTTTGACCAGTTGGTACAAATTCATGATGAATCAGGCCCTCTGAGTCAAAGAATGCAATCAACATCGTTCTCACTCTTCATTTTTGGTGCCTTACTTTTGCCAGTCTTTGTGCTCAAGGACTTAACCGAACAACAGATTGACGCTTCGTTTGCGAATCATACAAAAAGACCAGCTTTTATCCCAGTTATGATTGCAAAATACTTGGGTGGCTATTGGCAGTTTCAACAAAGTCTTGAGCACAAGAAAGATGAACCTGTTTTTGTTCTTCGATCAAGAAGTGTGGAACCTGGAACCAAACGAGAGCACACCTTTTTGCGGCTCATCTTTTCTGTTAGAACTGCATATACCATGACTACCGATATTTAGCTCTTCTGCCATGGCTCAAAGGGTATGATGTTGTTGTTGGAGTAGGAGTGCGTGCACTTTTACAATCTTCCACCACATGTATGTTGTAGCACAAGATGTGGCTTCATCACTGAGTGCATACTTTTTAATGTTTTAATCTATATATGTTTTATTTATTATTTTATTTTAATTTAATGTGTAAATTGTAATGAAGTAAGAAAAATGCGTCACTGAAGATGGACCTAGGTCTGAAAGCGCTATGACGATAAGGTAATGTTTTATTTTGTTCTGTACTTGCAGAGTGGCTGAATTAAATTTTGGAAATTAAATTTGGAACTAAATTTTTCATATAGAGGAAATATGAAATAAAAGATGTTTAATTTAATTAAATTAATAATAAAATTAAAAATATGTTTTTAAATAAGAAGAAGCTGCTTTTTAATAAGAAAACATTTACAATTTAAAAGATAAATTGAAGGAAAATAACCTTGTTATACTAAAAGCAGATAAAACAAATATGCCAGTCATTATGTTAATTAAAGAATATAATAATTTAATGGAAAAGTATATAACTGATAATAATTTTAAACAAATAGAAGTAAAGAAATTAAATGTAAAATATTAAATAAATTTGAAAAGATAAATAGATTTCTAGAGATTAAAAAAAGTTTAATTACAAAATGTAAAGCAATTTTTGATTATCATAATAAATTGAAGTATCGAACTAGGTTATATCCATTTAAACCAATTGCCCCCCAAATTTATTGGTCTTCCTAAAATACACAAGCAAGTTAACCCAACGCGTCTGTCGGTGTAGATTTAAAGATTAGCTTTAAATCTGCACCTAGTTACGAGGGTTGTCCATAAAATAAGGTTTCCAATTTTTTTTCACAAAAAAAAAAAAAAAACACATATTTGCAATGAATCATACATTGTTGGATAGTCTGGATTTTCTACTACTTTTCTGCAATAGATAAATTTTTGCATGTTGTGTAGCAACTTTTGTATAAGAGCTCTCCTGCCACAGCACACAACTAAATCTCCTTCCTATCTCAAAACACAGTCAACATCACTTTGCAATTGATGGCTGTCTGGCACGCTGTTCATTATGGACATCTGTACGTCCATATTTAAACTCTTTGCAGCATTTTCGTAAAATATTAAATAAATTTGAAAAGATAAATAGATTTTCAGAGATTACAAAAACGTTTTTGTTGTCTATACACTTCACAAAACTGACAATGAATTTTTATGGACGCATTATCAGCACACAAAAAATAAATTGCGAGAACGTAACTTGCACCTGGTGGTAGCGGCAAGTGGAAGCTCCATTGTGAACAGCTGCCAAAGCAACAGTAAGTGTAGCAGACAGCTCGGAGTGGTGGGGATTTGTAGGCGGGAAACCGAGCTACAGGGCAGGGTTGCCAGATCTTGCGTTAAAGCATTCCTCATGACTCCGGCACCTTGGAGACCTTATTTTACGGACAAATCACATACTTTATTACCAAAATAACTGATAAGCTATTTAGATTAAAAATTTATTTAACATATAAATATAATATAAAAAATGGCTATGATTTGGTTAACATGAATGATAAGTTATGACACAACCAATACGTAATCTAATATTCCTATACATCATATTATTTGTATAATAAAAAATATATTAGAAAAATAATAATGAGTACCTAATATTCACAGACATGTTAAATGGAGCGATACATTACACACAGGTCAACAGGGAAAAATTAGATACAGAAATAAATATTATAAAAAGTATTGCAGTAAAAAATGGATATAACACCTCATTAATTGATAATATTTATATAAAACAAAAATTAAAATCTAGTAACATCACAATACTGAAGCCTATAATACCCACAGCATTGACAATATCTATATAAAATATTCTTACACTAATAATATTATTGGGAATTTAATTAATGATTATAATAATAAAAAGTATAAATCAACATATAAGCCAAACAACCATAAAATAAGACATTTAAAGAACTATAATGATAGTTATAATGTTAATAGTTAATCTATAAACTAAATCATTTAGATCAAGATAAGCAGAACATTTTAGATATTATAAAAACAATAAAGTAGGATTCTCTATTGCTGCTGACTATCTAATAGACAGTAACATTTCATTACTGATTTAACGCATAACTATAAATTTCTTGCTCGCAAAGGAGTTTAAGCAACAGAAATTTTTTGGAGATTGACTGCACAGTTTGGGGACCAAACATTGTCAAGGACTCGTATGTTTGCCTGGCATAGCATGTTCAAGAAAGGACGATAACGAGTGGAAAATCAGGAACATGATCATCATCCTCGGACTAGCATTACAGACAAAAACATTCATGTGGTTCGAGACATTCTTGAAGACAACCGATGAGTGTGAGTATCTGAAATTGCAGAACAGGTCGATATAAGTTATGAGTGCTGTCAAGCAATCATCACACATGACCTACAGTTCCATAAAATGTGTGCCAGATGAGTCCCTCGCCTTTTACCCAGAGATCACAAGTTGAGATGTTTAGCAGTCTGTCAGTCAGCTGGCACGGTTTTTTCATCTGGCAAGGGATTTTGATTTTTTGCATGAGCAATGCAAAATTAATGCTGCTTACTACAGCAAGCTGTTGAATGAGATGAAAGCTGCATATCAGTGCAAAAGACGAGACCAACTGATTCAAGAGGCCATCCTCCTCAACGACAATGCCAGGCCCCATATTGCAGCTTTAACAGTCTAGAAGAAATGCACTGGACTCAACTTGATCATCCTCCCTACAGCCTTATCATATCGACCTGCAATTTTTATTTGTTTGGGCCGCTTAAAGAAGCTCTAGGAGGGCAATGATTTGAAGATGATGAGGGTGCGGAGGGATTTGTGTGTAATTGGCTCCTGATGTAACCAGTTTCATTCTACGATGCTGTGATAAAAAAACCTTTCTGTTTGCTGGGAAAAATGTATTTCTAAAGTAGGAAAATATGTAGAAAAATAAATTATATTTGCCTTTTATTTTTAAATAAATAAATTAAAAAGAAAAAATAAAATCCCAGTTATATTTGAGTTACCCTCATACTATATATACAAATACAAACAGAAATCCAGCTTGATCAATCTGCAGACAGTTTGATAATGATTCTCTTATCAAAGCTGCTATAGATACACTAACACTTCTGTTAATGTCAGGTAAATTATATATTACATTAATACAGTGCTGTATTTAGTGACTGGACATAAAACATGTATGTCAGTTTTTAATTTTTTTTAAATGTTAAATTTTTTTTAATTGTTTGACTACTTATATATGTATGTAACAATATTTTAATGTGTGATTTTGAAGTTTAAAAAAATTTATAAATTTTAACAAACTGATGAAGAGGAATTCCTCAAAAGTGCTATTGGTGTAAAATGAAAAATAATAAAGTAATATGAAATCTTATTTGATTCTGTATTGTGGTGGATTTGTGCTGAATTTTGTTTTTCCTTTTAATATAAATATATACAGTATATATACATCATATTTACTCGTGTAATTAATGTTTTTTTTTTTACCAGCATTTTTATCTAAAAATAGATGATTTTTGCAAGGAAACAATTTTACAGATTTATAATGTAATTAAATTGTGATAATTAGCAAGAAAATTATATTTATTTGACTGGAACTTACAATGATCCATTAAGGATCACTGCTCTCTTCTTCATTACTATAGTCATCCTCTGATTCACTTGCATCAACCATATTACCCTCAGTCTGACACAAAACATCATCCTCATTGCCCTCCAGCATATTGGAAATTTAAGTTTTCAAAAAACTTGTAACATCCTCCATGTCCCATGCCTTCACTATCCAGGAGCACATTTATTCAATCAATGAGCTGTCTAGAGTTGGTCAAGCTGTGTCCCTGTTCAGCCATCCATTCTGCATACAACTTTTTCATATTGCCTTTAAATCGCTTGTTAGCAAAACCATCTAAAGGCTGCAATGCTGATGTACAGCCGCTGAGGATAATGACCAGATCCATCTTCATCTCGGTAAGAAATCATTTTGTATCATCCTCAGAATGACCAAGAAACTGCCCCAGATAAGAGAAGGCTTCCAGCAATTGCCTGTTCCAAACTGTGTGCAACCAACACCCTTACAAATTTACATCCATCCAACCGATCTTTTTGCTGAATGTAAACATGAATTCTTTTGAATAAATTTTGCTTTGGCATGGTTTCCTCTTAAAAATTTCATAAGGTGGGAATTTTATTACATTGTCTATCATTGAAAGCATCACCTTAATTTTTCACACCCTGTTGTTTGCACTGGTACACTTTTAGCACCTTTTTACAAACTTTTTCATGTTGCTTGGCATGTCAAAGAAAATAGGCATTTGATCAGCATTACCTATTTGAGACAACAAAGATTGCTTGTTTTTTTGTTGATCAACAACATGCTTATAAAAATTGATAATTTCATCATTAAACTCATTTGGCATACATACAATGATGTTCATTCTATGTGGTTGCCAACTCTTGCACCTTGAAACATACCATTTAAGGAGAAACACATATACTACAGTTACGCAGTACTTTGACATAATTCAATAACTCTTCTTCAGGTTGTGTAAATTTTCCTGTCCAGACTTTGAAATGCTTTCATCAATGGACTAATTTGGGCAAAACCTGTTTTTGTTTCCTTCAGTAGCACTGAAGTTATATCCAGCTGTTTTGTTTCCATGTTAATTTGAAACTTGCAGTATAATTACAATATTTAGTACTGATCTTAAATATTTTACAAAAATCAGTTTTCACTGTA
>JAAAKQ030494944.1:0-20995 GCA_010016005.3 Zanna intricata
CTTTTTTCTTATTTTTAGATATAGAATCCGTTTCCGAGAGATTGCCGTGCAGTTTTGATACACTCTGTATATATATAAACTTTTTTTTAATGTGACCAGTAAATAAAAAAACTTTAGTAATAAAAAAAGGTAATAAAACCTATATTTATGAAATAAAAATTGATACAATATCATTTTAAGCAGTTCAAGCCAAAATAAAAAAAACAGTCCAAACCACTTAAATTTAAAGTTGAACTTACACTATTTTTTTTTTCACATTCCTTATATAGGATACGATGTGGTCCAGATTTTGTCTCAACTTTTAATTTCATTTTAAAGGAAGACGATCGTACAGAAATTATTTCCTTCATTTAATAAAAATTTAGATCTAAATATAACTCCTTATTCTAAAAATCTTTTCAAAATGATTTTTAATATATTGTAAATTCTTAAGATTATTTTTTAACGAATTGATTTCCCAACAATAAATGTTTTCTTACAGCTGGTTATGAAATTAAATTTATTCTCCATTTATCCTTAAATATAAATTCCTGCCATTTAAATATTGTTATGTTGTTACAGATAAGTAATAATTTTTCTCCTTTTATATTGAGAATATGTTGTGGAAGTTTCATGTTTTAAGACGTCATGGTCAGTCCATATTAGAATTTTAAATAATTTTAAGTTATCTTCCGAATTTTACTTAAACTTTTTAAAATTACATCGTATAATTTTTATGGTAATTTTTTTATATTTTATAATCATGGGTAAAAATACTTTTTTGGTAGGTTTTTGCTATTACAGATCTTTTGCCAATCTGTTATGTTCTTCTCTTTGTGTATTTTTTTACCAAACAAATACGTTTTCCTCCACGATAGAATTATGGAATGAAAAGTCTCACTCCATAATGAACAAGGGTGATATATTAATATAAATAGGTTTAAATAATGTAAATTATTGTAAAAATTTGATTTTATAGATGTTGTTTAAAAGATATTAACTTCATAATGTACTCTATTCACTCAAATGAACAATCTTTTACATCGTACAATTACTAGCTTTTACTATAAATTTGTTTAATAAGAGATAATCGTTGTAAGATTGTGTTTGGATTCTTCTTTTCTACATCTGTATTAATAATTATCAATATTTTACATTAAAATATTAAATAAACAAAAACTTTCTTATTTTAAATTAAAAACTTAGGTAATAGTGAAAAATGGTCACAATGATAACTTGGACTAGATCAATGTGTTTTTATAACTTAGTATTATTATAACATTAACCTACCTTCCAGTGTTTTGTTTCTTGCGAGTAAAGCAAGCAATACATCCGGATTATGAGCTCCTGTAACAGGTGGTGGTGGTGGAGCCGGTAGTTCCCCGCGATGTAAATGGTACAGAAGGCCGGGAGGTCCCGGGGGCGGAGCCCCTTGAACTGCCGCTGACATATTGTTATTTTCCCCGCCCCCCCACCAAAGCGCGTAACCGAACACCTCAAATGACACCGGCGTCTGGTAGAAACCGACACTTCGGAAAAACTGACGTAATTATTGCTTTTTATCGCCGTATCAAATTTTTGTAAGACAATAGATGGAACTGGCGACGTGTAGGCACCTCGTGAAATCTAAAAAAAAAAAAAGAAGAAATAAATAAAATTGTGTTGACACAAAGAACATAAGAGTAGGTTACAATGTCAAACAAATATCTATCAAATAATTAATCGAAAAGAGTTGACAGCAACTTTTCTGAAATCATCCACATTTATGTATTTTCAATTTAATTCCTTCTTGAATGCGTATCTTGAGCATTATTTTATTCCTTAAGTGATTTTACTAAATGCCAGAGCTGAATGCAAGATAAAAAGAATTTCATCTTAATTATGTATTTACTTCCAATAAACAATCACCTATGAATTATTATATAGAAAATTGTTATAAGGTGTATGTGCGCTTGCCAGATCGGTACAGTTTGCTTTCGGTTTTAACTGACCTCTATAAAATTAAGCTCTCACTTCGACCAGTATGTATTTTTCAAGGTTTTCACATTTTTTTTTCCTGAATGATATGATTTTAATGATTCGTTTTTAATTTTGTAGAGAAAATACTTTTAAGGCTTTTAATTGTAAGTGTTTACTAAATAACTTAGAAGAAGATTTTTTAAAGCAAAAATTACAATATCGACATACAGGTTTGAAGATATTAATAATTTTTTTTTTGTGATAAGCTTTGTTTATTTTAAATTGTAATGAATTAATATTATTTAACATGAAGTAATTCTGTTATTCAATATATTATTGCATACAAAAAAGAAGATTAATCAAAGATTAACTCTTAAGATTAAAAATGTAATAAACATTACCGCATTCCAGAAAGCTTTCGCTCACCCACAAAAACTGCTTATTTATCTTGAATCTCTACTAGACGTTTAACGTTTAATGTTATCATCAATTTCAACTTGAAGTTGAGAAGACACTGCCACAGGAAGAAAATTAATTGATTCCGTTTCTGATGTCGGACATTTCGAAAAATGGTCGGCCTCCGTGGCCGAGTGGTAGCGTCTCAGCCTTTCATCCGGAGGTCCCGGGTTCGAATCCCGGTTAGGCATGGCATTTTTCACACACACTTACAATTCATTCACCTCATCCTCTGAAGATATACCTTAACGGTGGTTCCGGAGGTAAAAAAAAAAAAAAATTTTTCGAAAAACGACTAACAATAGCTCTTCAATTAATTGTTTAAAAAAGGATTAAACGAGATGTAATCTCTAATTCATGAAAATTGAGAAAAAGCATCTGTTAGCGAAGTATTGCGGACAAATTCATAATCTCATATTCAAACTTGTTATTTTTAACAATTCCCAATTAATTTCAAATTAATTGCTGTACTTCATTCGAAAGCAAATTATAATCGTACTTCTCAAATTAAGAGTTATAAAATAAGTAATTAACCATCCCGTGAAATTTTTTTCTCAGTTTGATTCTTGTTATAGACGTTACAATATAAATGGGAAAAATTAAATAGTTCTGGGCCGTATTGAAGTCTGTACTGAGGTCTATTACAACCCTAATAAAACAAGTAGTTCACGTTTTGTAGTGCAACAAAAGATATAGTATTCTGTTAATGATTAAAATTGAAAACCGCTGCACACCAAAGTCGGAAAATATGTTATGCTGTTATAGTCAAAGTCAATCTGTTAGTTGTTATGGTTAAAATAGTTCACAGAATTTAATTTTACAATTTTTGCCTTTTACTAGGGTGTAGCTTTGAGTAAGATTTTTAAAAATATAGAAAATACAAACTTTTCTTTAATCTTTTCTTCCAAAAGTTAGTATTTAAATGAAATTGTGATAGGTTAACGTAAATAGAAAACTAAATAAAGTTGCCTTCAATACCGTACTATTTTTATGAAGATAATATTACACTTCAAACTAATCGGAAAACATACAATGCAACTATTTGGTCACTTTGAATATTCGTAAAGGGAAAGGTAATAATGAAAATGAACAACAAATTAATAATGACCAATAATGTTATTACTATAATTAATTTTTTAGATATATAACTAGCATTTAGTTATCGTTAAATATTTATTTGTAAATAAAATCAATTTTACCGCACAGCAGTCTCACCCCTTTCGCACATTCCATGCTGCTCCAGCTGTGAACTAAAACATTGTTTTCATGATACAGCTGCGCTATTCGGCGCCAAGCAATCTGCTTTCCTCTTAAAAACCTGCTCTAATTTAACACCATTAAATATACGGTTCGATGATTTGTACAGTCAATTAAATATTATTAATGAACATCCTGTTTCATACTGTTGTTAAATTATTTTTATTTTCAATTCCAACTTTATTATTATTAATATTTTATTTTTTATATTAAACACTTCATAGAAAAAAAAAAACATTACCTCTGTGTAAGTTTTCAGTTCCAATTAATTTTTGAAAAATAAACCTCATTTTTAATGTATGACTAACATATTTCGTTTATAGATTGGTCTACATATCCATTCAGTACATCTGGAAACAACTCAACAATTTAAAATTTGTTGAGTTTTGAATTATATTTTCTCTGCTAATTTACTGAAGTGTGTGTATGTATTCATATATTTATCATATATGATTTACAGTATTTACAATAATTTCTCATTTATTGAATTATCCTAATGTTATTATTCGAATTTAGATCTTTTGTATACTTTCCCACGTCTTACTTTTCCGAATTTTATATAATATAATAGAAAATATTGCTATCCTGTCAAAAATGATCCATCGAAGTATACATATATACACATGTTTTCTAATTCAGAGCCCATGAAACGTAGAGATCCGATAAAAATTTCTTACGGAGAAATGTTTGTGTTTGTTTTTGTGTGTGTGTGTTTTGTGTGTACAAAATATATTTTATGAATTTTTCAAAAGGAGTTGATAGGCTAACGAAATTCATTTGAATTTCCCATCTTCGGGAAACGTTAACATAAACAAATAAAATTTGGTAACAACCCAATACACCAAGTAATTATCATCAAACATATCCAAATATCTTTCATTCCTGAGCTTAAGTTTAAGTTATCATTAAAAATTTGAATTATCTTTAATTATTATTATTATTATCTGAATTAGCTTTTATCATTTGAATTATTTATTATTACACGAATTAGTGTTTTATTATTTGAATTTATTTAAGATTTTTTTTTAGTTGTTTCAGTAACAGACAAGTCAATTTCATATTTTCTATTATTTATTTTATGTTATTAAGAAATGAAATGTTGTTTTCTTAGGTTAGCGGTGAAAGATCGTTTATTTATTTTGTTTAAATAAACATGTACATCTTTATTTGTGTCCGAACGTGTGGCAATATTGGACTACACCTGAGCAATGGTCATTTTTCTTTTAACGCCTCATTGAAGATGTAAACATTATTCCCACAAAAAAATACATAATTGTGCGCGCGTGCGTGTAAAAAAACATCCTCAGTTAAATTAATATACATTTGAAATATTTCTTAATACAAAACTAAGGGGCACACACACACACAATTTCTAATTCGAATCTATAAATTTTGATAACTAATAATTTTGTCAAATATTGATTTCACTAGACTTAATTTTGTATTAATAGTCCGTACGTGTCAATACCGTATTACCTAGAAATTTTTGGAATCAACAACGATTTTCATAAAAATTTGGATTTACACTCTACTTACCCTCTACTTCAAAATCTACCCTGTGCCGGACCGAGCATTTTATTTTATAGGAGTGAAAACTATCCCTTATTGCAAACAATTTTAAAATCGTAGATGTAAGCATGTAATTGCTTAAGATAATGTTTAAATGAATTATTTGTTGATCTCTTGAAAGTGTGTGTATATATATGTATGTATGTATATATATATATATATATATATATACACACGTGGAAGTGTGCGCGCACTTCCACGAGTGCGTGTGTGTGTGTGTGAGACGTAAATATTCTTCATATATATTCAAATATATAGATGTATGTATACTGATACTGCATTATCTGTTTGGTTTCCCGTTTATACTTGTCCCCTATGCTCCGAAATTAAAAGAAAATGCTATTGGTTTTTCAACAATAATTCCTTATTTTTTAAGCTATAAACTTTTTAAAAAAAGCATGAGCATTTTGTAGATAATTTCAAGCGTTTTAATATTATATCAGTTAAAACTTTTTTCAACACTTATTTTTGAAAGGGTTGCGTTCAAAGGGCTTGGTGAGCTACAAATAGTACGCGAATGCAAACTTTGAACCGCCATATCTCATTTAATTTTTATGATAAAATAATAAAAAAATATCAAAATTTTCAGTAAATAAAACCTAAAATTTACATTTGAAAACTTTTTACATATCATGAATAGTTTTTGGTTTATTTAAAAAAAAAAAGAATTTTTTTTCAAAATTACAAAAATACAATTTTCACTTCAATTAATTATTTTTTTCTAAAATAAGCATTCCAAAACAGTCAAATCACTTGAATCATATCAATAATGCCCAAATAAAGTAAATTGCAAGTGAGTTACGATTAATTGCAATTAGGGTGGTATGCCGAGGGAGTTAATGTTAAAAATCGAATCTCTTTGTTTTTTTATTAGCTACATTTTTGTTTTAAATAATTTTTTCGGTAAAATGAGAACTTTTTAAGTAATTCGTGAAAATAGGTTAAAAAAACATGCGTTTTTCAATGAAAATTGTACATTTCAATCATGAATAACTCGGAAATTATCAACTTTACAAAAAACCTTTATAGAACAAAAATTGCTTAGAACTGATCAATCTATCGATTTCCGAGTTTATTTTTATTTAAAAATGTTTCACCCACTAGAAGGGGTGGCTTCCACTCCTAGGGTAAAAGCCCTTTTCGGCACAGGGTAAATTTTGTAGAAGGTTGTAAATACTACCTAAATCCCAATTTTCAAGAAAATCGATGTTGATTCTCAAAATTTCTCGCATAAACGGCCCATTACTGGATTATAAACCAAAAATGTTCTTCAAATTTATACATTAATTAAACTTGCTTAAGAGGAACAAGTCACCCAGATCTCTTTTAAATTATTACACTTTAGTTGCTGTCAATAGTAGAATCTTTTTTAAAAATTACAATTTGAATATTAAAATTTTTACTTTTTGTATTTTATTTAAATAAATCATGGAAAACAAGGAAAATTGAACCTGTTCGATTAATTAATAGCTTTGTTTTTTCTCTGAAATAAAAGTCGTTATGAACTAGTTTAAATAAGAATATAACAATATTTCTACTTTCCTTAATTAATCAAAAAGAATTATGGGAAAATAGAGTAGTTTGTAACTGTGATGATACAATTCGATTTCATGAGAAAATGTTTATTTTAAAAATTTAATAGAGTTATAATGAATAATTTTATTTGCAAATATATAGTTAATTAATATAAAGAGAACTGAATTAGTGAAAATGAGGGAAAATAAATTGGCTGACGTAACTATTACAAAGAATATTTAGAGTGTAGTGCCAAATTTCGAATAATGAACTACAAACTTATCAAACTGAAGGAAATTATTCAATCGACGTAGATTTAGAAATTCTTCTTTTCCCGTGAGTCGTATAACGTAAAAACAAAAAATAAATAATTTTTTTATATCTAGATAAGATATTGAATCCAAATTTGGTAAATATATTATGCACATTATTTTTAAACGGTAAAATAAACCATATTTTCCAAAACTGTAGCCATTTAAAATTTTCTTCGCAAAATTCCTTAATAATTATTTTATTTATTACATTAATTTTAAATGACAACTGAGCTTTTGATGTTTAATATACTAAATAATAATTGTTTCTTAATTATGGATTAACAATACAGTATTGATTGAGCAATTTGTATCTGTTATTGCCTTACCAATCAAAATAAATAATTATAATTTTCTTAAATATTTATTTTTTATATTTGTTGCAAAGTAAATAATTAAAAAAAAAAAAACGATTAGTATTTATGATTAAAAATCATCTTTTCGAAAATTTAGAAAATATTTTTTTCTTATTTCATTTGTTCCTTTAACATCACTAACAAAATGTGAACACCGAATTTGGACTCAATCTCTCGTCTGATAAATTCCCTTTTTTAAGAAAAATAAAGAAATATATATTTACTTGTTCATTAGTATCTACAACCTGATATCCAGTTACAGTTGTTAGTGTGGTAGTTTTACGGATGAGAAATGAATTTTGTAGAATACCAAGTTTGATCGGGATTCGAATCCAAAATCGTCCAAATTAAGGACAGAGAATATATCATTCCGCCAAGGATTCTAGAAAATATACTGGAAAAATTAGCACCTTTAGATTTATGTTCAATGGAGATATTTTCTTCAGTTTTATAAATAAAATCATTTCTTGACATTCGGCACGAGCATTTACACATACTGTTCTATCAAATATGCAGAATTAGGTTTTAAATAATGAAAAACTTTTCCAGGTTATTTTAGACTAGCCCTTGGGCTGGTTTAATGGTTAACTCGTCATCGCAAATCAGCTGATTTCGAAGTTGAGAGTTTTAATGTTAAAATCCTAGTAAACAAAGTTACTTTTATACAGATTTGAATACTAGATCGTGGATATCGGTTTTCTTTGGTGGTTGGGGTTTCAATTAACCACATAGCTCAGGAATGGTCGACCTGAAACTGTACAAGACTACAATTAATTTACATTCATACATATTATCCACACTCATCCTCTGAAGTAATATCTTACGGTGGTTTCGGAGGATACATATTAAAATTTTACCAGCGACTTACAGTCAATTGAGTTATGTACTAAAAGACCATATGCATAAATTTATTTCAAAATATGGACGTAAGGGATAATAAATTACACAAATTTTCGTAGAATTATAAAACTTCAAAGCAATAAAAGGATGTTTGAACAATCAGAAATAAAAACTGAAATTTTATTTTTAAAAAATATGTATTTTCAAAAATTCAGTTCACACCATGGATCATAATATTTCTCATAATGTAACTTTTTCTATAAAACTTTACAAGATTTTATTATAATCCATGATGTGAACATAACGAAAATTCGAAACATCTTATAGTTTAGCTAGTCAAATTTCAAAAGGATAAATGTAAGAAAGTTAGAAAAAACGTATGGAAAATTCTTATCTAATGAAGAATTATGAATATATTGATACAATCAGTTTCAGTTAATTCAGAATTATTTAGTTACTTTAATATTATTCACAAAGGCCTTTGAAGAGCAAAATATTACAGAAGATAAGGACGCAGGAGAGATAAAAGCTAGATCTACCAAACTGGAATTTTAGTTATTCAGTTGTATTATCACCATTAGAGCTTGTCATAATCTAAACAAGCTTGGTATGACGCCAAAAAGTTTAAAAAAAATCTTTTGAAGTTGTGCCTTTAGATTTCTATTTTCTAATTCCAAACCAAAACAGAAGATCTTTCAAACTGAAAAATTTGTCTACATTTGATTTCACGTTTTCCGTTTTTCTTTTTAAAAAATAAATGAAGGAATAATTCACGTGAACTTGAGTTGGGATTGTCTCTATTTAAGAAAGACCCAAATACCCAATATTTTTTTGTTATCAGTCACTTCATTAATTCGATGAGCTAATTAGATTGTACTTTAAGCTAATCTTCAAGTATCAAAGTATTTACTACATCTCATCTCTTTAATTTCGTTTTATTATGTGTATACTAACAGGTTTCACATTTTTACTTCTCCATCTAGGGCTATAGCAGAGTATTAGCTATAGAAGGGAAATTATTGTAATCAGTCTAATTTAGGTATATGCAGTTTCCACCGGATCTTGACGTTTTGACACCTAAGGAACTCAAAACACCGGATAGAAATTTTCCGGATGTTTGTATGTACGTGGATGTATTCCGTGTCCAGAACCATCTTCTACCTCCAGAACTACTAGACCGATTTTGATCAAACTTGGTCAGATTACTTCTATTTATGGAGAATTGATGCCATTATATTTTCAATTTAAAAGGGTGAGGCTGTAGAGTAAGGTCACCTCAGTATCTCGAGATCTCACCTAATTAAGGTCTTATTTTTCTTAGAAAAAATATTTAACAATTAAAAAATAATATCAGCAAAAAAAAGTTTTTTGCAAAATCGCATCTCCACTTCCAAAAATGATCTAAATAACCTAGCAACTAAGTGAGTATTCTGCGTCAATAGTACCCCCTCTCACCACAAGAAACGCTAGTGTAGTACTGACATACTGCTTTTGTAGTCGTCCGCTATGATGTGACGTCAAAAATAAGCTGTATAATAAATAAATAGATGAATAACAAAATGTAAAAAAAGGATTTAAAATGGCCGCTGGTACCGCCAGTACCGTGACACCCGAGCAAATGAAATACGGATGCGCGCGTCCTTTAGTTAAAATCATTAAATTAAATAAACAAAAAATATTATATTTAAATAAAATTATAAATATTTTAAATTAAGTTGTGAGTGTGTAAGCTTCGCATCAGAAAAAGCCGCGTGACGGAAAAGTCCTACAATTGTGTTGTCAGATTTTTAACTTTCTTCGAGAGAAGTCAATAGAGTAAAATGCATGTATATATGTTAAGTACAATATAAATATAATTTATTTATATTATATATATTAAGTAGAATGTAGTATATTCTACAAGCTAGTTGATTAAAACTAGCTTTTATCTTTCAATTGTACCTAAAGTTCTGTTACATTTACAGATAATATGAAACTGAAACATATTAGCCTTTTATTATTATAAATACTCTATCTAGTTCCTTCTCACAACAATAAATGAACCAATTACTTACAATAAATGAACAAAATTTACTTGATAATTATATATATATATATTTTTTTTTTTTTGTTTAACCTCCGTAACCACCGTTAAGGTATATCATCAGAGGATGAGATGAGTGAATTGTAGCGTTTGTAAAAAATGCCATGCCTGAGCGGGATTCGAACCCGGACCTCCCTCCTGATGAAAGGCCGAGACGCAACCACTCGCGCCACGGAGGCCGGCACTTGATAATTGTATTACATTATAATAACTAAACTCGCTCGTTTTCAAAAGGAATCCTTCTTGATGAAAACTAGTCTTTGATGATGTTTAGTCGATGGAATAGCATTTGAATATATATATATATATATATAAACGATAAAGTAATTTCGTAAATTTGTTGAATTCTTCTTGTTTGTGATAACTTGATAAACGGAATTCTTTGTAGTTCAACTTGTCATTAATACAGGATTGTGATGACTTAAAAAAATAAAGTTTATTTTATTTTATGCAGTTATTTATTGCGACAAGCAATAGAATATTGATGGGTATATAGCATGTACTTGCTGTCTGCCATGTAAAATAAAGAAGTTAATCAATCATTCCCTATGATGACTCACACATACATACACCAACATGTATGTTTATTATATTCATAAAGCATTATATATTCATAAATTTGATGTAAAACGTGGGATAGGGTTGTAAAAGCCTATATTGCGAACTGTGCAGAATTTTCACTGAACCATATTACTTAAATACGTATATTTACATATATATATATATATATATATATATATATATATATACGATACGATAAACAGGCAATGTAACTGAAATTTTGTTGCACCTGGTTAAACTCCATTTTTTTTTTCTTTTTTAAGGTTCTGTATTTCATTTAAAAATTAAACTCTTTGTAAATGTAACTTTTATTTCATACATCCAACAAGAATAACCGGAACTATTTTTCCCTAATGTTTCAGAACAAACCATTAAAAATAGCTGTATATTAGTAGCAATGTCCTAAGTTAAAATATTTGTCGGAATAGACCATTCTTATGAACAAAAAAAACAGCTTTTCTGAAATTACTCACATGGAAAACTCTTTTGTTTTTGACTTTTTAATTGTATGAATCCAATAATAGAGCTTGAGAAATAACATTTCTATATATTGAATATTTTAAAAAATTATAAAGAAATCATTTGAAAAAATAATAATTCTGTTAAATTTTGCTCCCACGTAGTAAAAATATATGAAAAATAAACTATTACTCAGAAATTAATAAAAAAATTGATTTAAAAAATTATTAAAATAGTATTTTTACTGCTTTTGAAACATTCAGATTTAAAATTTTGTTATTATTTTGATTTTCATTCCCTCACTAGGTATGACTGCGATATGAGATGTGAGAATTATGATGTGTTGTCTTTGGAAAATTCTCCTACAAAATGGACAACACATAAATAGTATCAACGATACTATAATAGTATCAAAGATGTTATAATTATTTCAAACATAATTTTTTTTTTTGTAGTTATTTTATTGTAATTATTTTTTCTCTGCCTACTTTCAATAGAAAGGAAAGGAGAATGTTAAATATCAATGGGTGGATAAAGTGACAAATGAAGAGGTGTTGCGACAAATCGATGAAACAAGGAGCATTTGGAAAAATATAGTTAAAAGAAGAGACAGACTTATACGACACATATTAAGGCATACTGGAATAGTTGTGCTTTGATATTGGAGGGTCAGGTAGACGGGAAAAATTGCGCAGGCAGGCAACGTTTGGAATATGTAAAACAATTGTTAGGGATATAGGATGTAGGAGGTATACAGAAATGAAACGACTGGCAATAGATAGGGAAACTTGGAGAGCTGCATCAAACCAGTCAAATGACTGAAGATAGAAAAAAAAACTTTCAATAGACTGTTGTCACTTAGGTATACAAAATATTTTCGTACGAGAATTAAATATAGATAAAATATATAAATCCAGTTATAATATATAATAATAAAATATTATAATATATATATATATAATCTGGATAAAAAAAGAAAAGAGAGAGAGATATAAGTTAAGGCTCTTATTAGTCTGTAACCAGTTCTAAGAATAAAGGAAAATCAAGGTAATATGTGTTTTGGTTTAAGTTTTTCTTTTTTTTTTTAGGGATCCTTTTAAAGAGCAAGAAATGCGAATTTTAAATTTAAACAAAAACAGTAAACATCGATCTTTATATATTGTATTCCGTTTTTATATCATACTCTGTTTTTTTCTATATTACATTCAATAATTTCCCAAAAGAATTCTGTCAAAAATATTGTAAAAATACGTTGAAATAAAATAAATAAAATGTGTTGACTTAAAATTGTAGAAAATAATGTATTGACATAAGAATTAGCTTTATGTAATCTAACATTCTTTTGGTGATTATTTTTGGCGTTTGTGGTCGTTTTTATCAAAGTGATAACTTGTCTCTGTAAATCATTTCCAAATGATCTTTTTCTAACTCCTAAACAGTTTTATAATACTAATTAGAATAAGTCACCAGTCACCTAAAAATATTTATGAAGAAAGAGTTAAAAATACTTAGAAAAGATGGTTTAAATGAAAATGATTAGGCAGTTTAAAGATAATTTAAATGAAAGAAATGCGTAAAATAGATATCTATTTAAAAGAAACTAGAAGTTTATTTATGCTAATGTAACCTCTTTGTGCAGAAGGTACAATAAAGGCTGTTGAAAGTATTAGGAATTGTCATTAATTTTAATTCCCTTTTAATTAATATTTTCCGGTTATTTATAACTTTTAATAACATGCTACACTTCTGCATGTATATATACTAACTGTGTTATAATTATATAATATCCACACACTACGATACGGTACAATACTAAGTATAAGTATCTGATACTACTTTGATTTTAAATTATTTCGTTACGGAAGTTTAATATTTATTTGAAAGCTACATAAAAATTTACTCACAATTGAAAAATAGATTTGTTTTTGGAATTAAGTCTGAAATAGTCTTTGCTCTCAGGAGCCAAAATAATCATCTTTTTTCAGTTACTGTACTCCCGATACAAATTTTTGTTTCATATAAAGAATATAATTTAATTATTAGATTCAAATACAAGTGTAAAAAGAAACATGTTTTTAAAATATGACATTTTTTTAAAATAAATTACGGTTCTATGCGTAAATTGATTTATTTCAGTAAATTCCTAGTGTACACATCGATAATAATTATAAAATGTACAATGTATAGTAAAAATAATTATTTATTATTTTCTTTTTAATTGAATTATATGGCCATCAACGTTTAAGGTCAATAGCTCTTGTCATATTCTTTAAAATAAGATTATAATAAAATAAGCAGTAGGATCGTCAGATCCTACTGCTTATGATGTCAGATGTATGAGTTTATAGGTACCTTACATTTTAACAAAACACGAAATAGATGTAAACATGAAATATTAAATAAAATATCACAGCGTATCTCGTGTACAGCGTGTAAAAAGACCCTGGTATTAAAAAAAAAGTTAAATCGTAAATACAAAAAATAAATTAAAAGAAAGTACATAAAAAAGTCTTGACAATACCGCGTAATTTTCAGAACCGGTGTTGCTACCCCATTTTGTTAGGTGTTGCTGAAGACTGTATACATACAGTCTTCCAGAGTGTTGAGGTGTAAAGGCATTCACACAGGAGGTTCTCACTCAATATAACACATATTGGCTATAGCAGAAACTGGCAGTCGAAGGCTTACTACAATCGCGTTAGTAATCCGCTAGCTTTTAGTAAGCAACTATTTTTCCTTCTTTGTCATTTTCTGAGCCAGCAGCAATATTTTTTCTTAATCTTCACCTCTTTCTGAGATTTTCATATATTTTCCAGCAAATTGCTAAACATTAGTAAGTAGTTTATCACATATAGTGTATAATGGTCTTTCTTTGCCAGTTAACAAATATGAATTTATTAATCGTGTAAATGCAGATTTCGGTCATCGCTATAAAATTATTTCGTTTTATTAGTTGCAGGTAATATCGAAATTAAAGAGGTTTATCTTATTTATGACTGATATATTTTATACAGATTTTAATAGTTAATTCTCTGTTATAGGAAGAAATAAGAAAGTAAAAAAATATATATAGATATATTTTAAATTTGCAGTAAACTAGCTAAAAATATTTTAAAAGAAACAAAAATCAGTAATTTTTTTTTATTATTGTTCTTATTAGAATGGCTTAGCGTCTAAACACATTTGAAAATCTAATTTTTATGATGATGAAGTAGATATTGATTTTTTTTTAATAAATATTTTCTGAATCTATAAATTAAAAAAAAAAACCATCTCTCCTTTCATACAAAAAAAACCTAATTTTCTCGTTTCTTACTAAAAAAAAAAATAAATAAATAAAAAAATAACATACGGAATAATAATGAAGTGAATATACATATATGTATTATGGTTAACAAAGTAGGAAATTTCATTTCATTATTGTTTGATTTTATTTATTTCTAAATTTTTTAAACAATAATTAATTTTAACAATTCAATATTTAGTTTTGAACAATTTTAATTTTATAGTAGTTTAAATAAATTTTTTTAATACTTAATTTGTACTATTTTATTAATTTTAATTACAGTTAATGTAATTTTTATTACGGTATTAGTTTATGTGACGTATAAGTTGCGTTAAAAATTTTTTTTATCAATTGTAACCATTATTTTTTAAGTTTATGCTTTTTGAAAAATCTTGAGTTTAAATTTTGGGTGTAATTTTTAAACTATTTTTTCCGCATATAAGCTAATGTATTTTAGCGTTTAAAAAAAGTTTCTATTTTTATATTCTTTATAAAATTTTTTTATTCACTTTATTTTGCGTTATAAATTATTATTTTTTATTAAATAAGAAGAAGATTTAAAAAAATTACTGGAATAAAATAAAAGAGTTTTTACATAAAAGACTTTTACATAAAAATTAAAAAAAATACAATTAGATAAGTATTTCGTTTGTTACAATCTTCATAACAAGTAGATTTTTTCTTTTCTAATATTAGAGAATACTTTTTCAATTTTTTTTCTAATTTTATAATAAAACTTGTTTTAAACTGGAAATAAAAAAAGTTATTTTAGATTTAATGCAACTAAATTTAATATTAAGTTAATAAATTAATTAACAAACAATGTCGTTAAATTAATCCGGTTAATTTATTATTTTGTTGTAATTTCATCAGAACAAAAAAATGAATAGACGTCTAGAATGGTTACATGTAAGTTTTCATGGTGCATTCTAGTGGCTAAAAATACAATAAAAGTGTATGATCCAATGAGTTTTTCTAAGTGTAAGTTCCACTTGCGAAGTACGAAAAGTGTTAAGAAAATAAATTTTTTTATACGATATGTTGTGGTTTTTTAAAACATATTTTAATGGTTCTTTTGGAAAAAAAATCCATTATTTTTCTGTCTAAAAAATACAGAGGTCCTTAATTTTTATTTAAAATTAGTTAAAAAAATAAATTAAAAAGGTGTTTTCTTCCTGGACAGTTTATATCTGTACCTTTTACTGAAACAAATAAAAAATAAATTAAGGAATTATGAAAATTATAGGAGGTAATTTAAAAAACTTTAATTTTAATATTATACCTTTTTTTTTTTTTACACTTATGTTTTATAAACTTCTTTTTATGTATTAGAACAAAATATCTTATTCTTTTATGTGTATAAAATCATATACAATCATTTCTTATGTTTAAACAAATATTATCCTCCTAAGATTGTGCCATTACTTTCTTGCCTGTTAATTTTGTTTGAAACCAAGTAAGTATTTTTATAAACAATAATTATTTCTTTATGACCTTTAGTTATGTATTTTTTTTTTACCGTAATTTAAATTGCAAAATTAAAAAAAAAAAAATATTTTCTATTAAGTAAACAAACAAAAAAGTCTACAAGAAAAATGTATAAAAGTATGTGAATAAAAAACTGAAAATAAAAGAAATGATTATTTATTTATTTTACGTAAAATATTACAAAAAGATTTATCTTTTTAAATAATAAATGATTACTTATTTTTACATCCTTTACGACTACCGTTAATGCTTATTTAACAATAAACATGGATTTCCATTCCTGTAATTCTATTTTCTTCGATCGGTTCAAAAGCGTTTTCTTTATCCTACTTTTATTATTTATTTTGCATATTTTTTAGTTATTTTTTGATTTAATGTAATTCTTATCGCTTGATATTACTAATTCAATGGATTAGAAAAATGTTTTCTATTCTACATGTTACTTTCTCGTGTAGGTAATGTTGAATTAAATCAATTTTTCGTACAATTTTTATGGAACTACATTTTTATATTTATATACTTTTGTTTTCATTTAATAAAACAAAAGTTAGAGATTTTAAAATGTAATTTTTGTGTTTATTAGCCTATCCTGTAATTAAATATGGACAATATACTTTAGCCGCACGCTTAAAAATAATAGTGAAGATCTTGAATTGTACACAAAACCTTGTTTTAATTTTAGTAAAAAGAGGAAGTTAACATATTTTGAAATTAGAGTTTTATTTATACTTACTGATCCATATGAAATTTTCATATAGCTGTTAAAAATACAGCTGTCATTGTAGCTGTTAAAAATAATGAATATTTATCAATCACCATTATACAAAATATATACGGCTGATGTAGAAAAAAAAAATTATTTGAAAAGAAAAATTATTTAAAATTACCCCTTCGTGACTATAGAGATATAAATTTATAGAAAAATTTCCTGTGAATGTGAAATATAATTAAAATTTTCATTTTAACAATAATTAACAAAAATTATTCTCTTTAATTTTTCTTTAAATTTTTTAAAAATTAATCTTACAAAAATAAAGACAAACAGGTATGAATAACTTTTAAATAATTGAATAGTGTTTTTTAAAATGTTTTTAAAGTATTGTTGTTTAAATTAATTTTAAGTTTTTTACTTCTATTTAAAATATGGGTTAAAAAAAACTTTTTACTTTATTACTTTTTGATTTTTTTTTTTGTTGTTATTTTAAAAAATTTATTTTTTTAAGATAAGATTTAGATAGTGCTAAAAAATTAGTACTCATATGAAAAACGTCATTCCCAAGAACCACAAATCTAGGAAGAAGTGTGGTTATTGAAACAAATATTAAAAGGAATACTGAGAAACGATTAAACTATTATTATCAAATATTAAAGATAAAACTGTCTAAATTACGAAAGTATGTGAAAATTTTTACCAAAATTTTTAAAATTACTTTATTAATTTCTCGCGTGAAATTACTTTAAATGTTAGAAATATAAATTTTAAACAATTTTACTTCAGAATTACATCAGACAATTTATCATTATGTTATAAAATTCTCAAACATTTTTTGTGTGTATAATAATGACGATAAAAAAAAATACCTTCAAATTAATGTGTGATAATGTAATTTTTCATTTAAAAAATCTTACTCATATGTTTTTTTAGATGAAAATATTTTGGTAAAAATGATGAACATTTGGGTTTATGATTCTCACTTCGGTATCACTAAAAGAACTTCCTCTAAAAATAAAAAGAGAATTATCAAATCGGTCTATGTGTAATGAGTAAGGTAAAAAAAAAAACATTCTTTAAAAAAAAACATGAGTTGAATTAAGAAACTCATGCTTTTTTAGATAGGATAAAAAAAAAAGGATATAAATTTTTAAATAGGATATAAAAAATAGATGTGCATTTGTAGAATAACTTTAAGAGTGTGTGTAAGGTTTAAATCTTCATGTATTATAACTCCTAAACATTTAATTTTTTAACTTCATTTATTTCGTCCCCACATAAATTTAAATTAATGACACATCGTACAATGTAATTTTAAACAATTTTCTGTATGTAACTTTAAGTCAAAATTTCTTAATAGACCGTTCCTTTAAAAGAAATACCGCTGTTAATTTGTTACAACTTTTCTATGTTTATGAATCAAATAAATAATAATTATTGGTCTACATTATAAATCTTATATTTAATAATAAAAATATTTTAAACAAATTTTTACTTACAAGATTATATTGAAATTCTTACATCTGTTTATTTTTCCTTCACTTTTAACTATTTAAATGAAATTCAAAATTAAATTTTCACGTTCAAAAACACAATGATATAAATAATTCAGTCTTATGAGAAAAAAAAAATCTTTATCTCTTTATATTCACCAGTAATACAATTCTATAACATACAGAATACGCTATAATTTTATCCGGTCACGGAAAAACACTAATTATTTGTTTATTACGTTTCACTTTGTTGGTTTATTTTTAAAATTGACTTAAAACACAGATTTATGTAAATTTATTATTGACAAACTGATATGACGAATTCGTAATTATTTTTTGAAATATTGTTTTAATCCCTGTAGATTATAAAATTAAGTCGATATACATATATATAAAACGCACTTTTGGTTAATTAGTTTTGTTCTGTTTACTTTAAAAAATCAAATAACAAATTGATAGAAAAGAAATAATTTACAGTGTAAAACTTATCGTGCACGAATTGTAAACAGATTCCAGGTTTTAGTGTTTTAAAGGTTTTTTGAACTCTTGCTTAACCTGTAGAATGAGAAACTTGAAAACTTGATCGTTTCATTTTTCTTAACGTAAGCACAGTTATCTCACACCATATCGTCCACTGCTTAGTTTATATAATTTCACACTATGAGTTCCGTCTAAGAATTACATACGTATACAAAAAAAAAAAAAAAGTTATTTTCGATAGGGAATTTTAACATCAACAAGAGCAACAATAATAACAAATAATAATAATAATAATACTCATAATAATAATAATAATAAAAATAATGACACGGTCTGATGCCGCGTGTGTGTGGTTGCCGAGACCCGGCGCGACGCGCACGCATACACAATACGCCCCGGTTTAATTTGCTAAGTGTGCGACGCAATCCGAGACCGCCATCACTGCTCATCATTCTTGATTAGATCACGTGACCGGCGTCGCGGCGCAGGCCCGTGGGCGTCTACTGTTCCTCCCCCGACTGAACCACCTACACGACCACCCTCCCACCCGTTTGTTGCGTTGCGGTGTCACCCGCTAAACCCTCGAGAAGACTCGAGATGTTTCACAGTTTTAGCCTACAGTTTCATCCGTGTCGACGACACCGGATCCTACCGATACCCTTTATATCGTTAACATTTACGACGCAGAATGTAATGTGAATTTATTTGAACAACGTGGAAGGAGTTTTTATTATAAAATTTATTTTTTTACAATTACGGAGGGGACAGTCTTAGTTATTATAAATTATTATATTCAATTTTAAAAAAAACGGCGGTTACAAAAGCAGAAGAGAAAAATTGGAGGAGGCTTTCGTAATCTATAACTTTTGGTATATAAGAAAACGGATAGGCAATAATGAAAAAACCTGACGAAGAAGTCAAGTTAACTGGAATTATAAAGGTTAAACTTTTTTCCCGGCGATAAACTGAGGAGAAATATTTTAAAAAATTTTGTGGATTGATTTACTGAATAGTTATAAGATATCATTCAAGTACATTCTGAGACCAATTTATTCTGAGTATTTTATAGGCATAATAACATACTCGTATGTAAATATGCAGTTCTTAATTTATAACTTATTTAGAAATAATAAAAAAAATTAATTAGTAAGTAAAAGTATATACTGAAAAATTTACAATTCTCCACGTTTTAGAGCTAAATCTTATTGTAAGTTTACCAATGGTATTATTTCCAGTGATATTTG
The DNA here is from genome assembly GCA_010016005.3 of Zanna intricata. Classification (NCBI taxonomy): domain Eukaryota; kingdom Metazoa; phylum Arthropoda; class Insecta; order Hemiptera; family Fulgoridae; genus Zanna; species Zanna intricata. The sequence goes on from JAAAKQ030494944.1 coordinate 20,049, forward strand.
TGAACGAACAAAAACCATGTTAAAATAAATTTTCATTAAGTCCACCCATTTACAAAATATTGCATACCTCAATGTTTCCCCTACCACAAATCTGATTTTTTAAAATAATGAATAGAAATAATACCAAATCTGTACGATATAAATCAGGGACGGTCATAAAAATAATAGTCAAACGTATAAATTAAAATAGGCGCGAAAATACATTCATTCTACATACATAAATATTCTATACTTCAAATTTGAGAAATACAAAACCATGTGAAGTGGTCAATTATAATTTTTCTATTTTATAGTAATACTTAATTAACCTCTTTTTACCGTAAAAATTAGTAAATTAAAAACATAATATAAAAACAAAAATCTCTCTCAGTTTTCATATCATGAGCAAATTATTATATTAAAAATCGAAGCAGCTCAAAAATTCTATACCAAATAGAATCCATTTCAGGATCTTTGATTTAGTTGTTTAGCTGTTTGTTTTAAGTCATGATTGACTTCACAGTTTTAAGTCCTGAAAATTCGTTTTGATTTTGAAGGCGCCTCATGATATAATGTTAATTTTAAATGATAATTGTAACTGATATGGAAGCAGAAAAGTGATGGACAAATAATAAGATTAAAGTTAGGATTAATATATTTACTATAAAATTGGTACAAACATCCATTCCCAACAGAATGAAACAGTAATTTCTATCTTAGCTTAGACCTATAAAAACATGATTCGTAAAAAATTTACGTACTCTTGTGCATACGTATATATACAGGGTGTATCAAAACTGCACTGCAATCTCTCGGAAACAGATTCTATATCTAAAAATAAGAAAAAAGTTTTCAATAAACATATGCCTGAAAACGTTTTAGAAAAACTAAAAAATTGCCTAGAAAAGTGCAATTTTCATCTTCGATTTTTTGCGGTTTTTACCATTTTTCTCAAAAGCCGCAAAGAA
>JAAAKQ030494955.1:0-20995 GCA_010016005.3 Zanna intricata
AAACGAAAACCGGAAACTATGAGAAATTAAAAAATAAAGAAACAAGATTCCTATCAAAACCCAAGAAAACAAGCCGGGTGTACGCTGAACAAGAAAGGGCAAGAAGATCTGAAACCGAAATTTCTAAAAAGAAATTACTGGCAAAAAAGAAAATCTGAAAAACAACAAATCAGCAAGAAAAGAAAGAACTTGCAGAAAAAACTGAACTAAAGTGATCTATTATGGTCTTAAAAGTAATAAATAAATAACAATAAATCCACTTAAATAGATTTCTCAAATATAATCGATATCTCTGAATAATTATAACTATAAAAGTAGTAATTATGGAATATAATTTTTAACTTCTACAACTAAATGCAGTATTTGGATGACTCGCCAGAAGTGACCCGATACGTAACAGAAACTGTTAATAATCTTCATACATTACGGTGATAATTTTCATTATGTTCAGAGGAACAGCTGATCCCAGGTTCCCTCTTCGCGCTCTCTAATTTGTTTAGTAAAACGAAATAACTGTAAAACAAATAACTGTCCGGAAAAAATTTTTTTTTCAAATTAGGTAAATTATTATATTATTTATTAAATAATAAATATTGTTAGTAAATAATATTTTATTGAAATAAACGATTAGAGATTATACACGAAATTTTTTTTTAGAAGCCTGGAACATTGAATCTGTAAACTTACAGTCTGCAGACCATAGCCTGACTTATATTAAATAATGTTACCTGTTAAAGGTCATATGAAAATAAAAAATAACTTCCGGTTTAATTAAAATATAAATCATTAATTTCAAATTGAATATGATTCATCAACTAGCTGATAAAAAATGTTATTCGTGTCTGGAACAGTATCGGATATATATTCTACTTTAATAAGGGTGTATTTAATAGAAGATGCGGTGTAAACCGGTATAAAGGTAGTCTCATGCCAAGCAAGGTGCTGATATTTAACTGGAGGGAAGCGATAGCCCGGGTCTTTTCTGAACGTGGGTATGTGCTTGCGCGTTTGTCTGTAGGGTGGGCGGGTTTTTGAATGTGTTGTATGGTATACTATGGGGAGAAGAGAGAATTGAGGCTCGTTCGACGAGCCAAAGCGCTAGAGATAGAAATGAGCCTTGCCCCTTCCTCCTTGAACGATCTATCAGTGGCTCCAGAGAACGGGGACCGAGTAGTACCCGACCTCCGACTGGTAGGCAACCAAATTTTTTTTCCTTTAGTGCGTGTGTGCACGCGTGCGCGCAACAAGCACAAAAACCTTTTTCTTAGTTGAAGATCGCTAGATGAAGGGGTCTCGGTCTAGTCTGTGTCTGCTTCGTCTTCTGCAGTCCATTCCACTAAAGCTCACAAATTAAATGTCATACATTCATACAGACCCGTAGGGACAAGATTCACAAATTTTATCGCATCACAAAAATTATTACTATAAATAAAACATACATAAGAAACAGTGCTCAATCTCCTGGTGAGTATAAGCAGTGTGCACCATTTTTTTCACAGTAGAAGAAGCCTTTTTTACTCCACCTATCCCAGTATTTCTTGTCTACGATCAGTCAGAGTTGTTGTCTCTGAGAATAATGGTTCTCCATACAGACAGTCCCGTAGTATAAGAATCCCTTGTAGGACTGTACACAGTTGAATTTCAATAAATTTGAAATCATCTCGGTGAAGAAGGCTTCACTCCTCATTTTCTCTGGAAAACCAGACACGAGATGATTTTTATTCTTAAGGATAGTTGTGTCACCTTTGGAAGTAATTTATGATTCACGTCAGGACGCCCAAATCCATTACGATTATGACACTTATATGTAAAATATATAATATTATTATAACTAAAATAAATAATATTTTATAACTGTCAGACATTATATGATATATAACATACTGTATTATTACATACAATATTATTATACGTATTATATTATATATAACATTGTAATATATATATTATACATACGATATTATATGACATTATATGATATGTAATATTACAACGTACATTATACATTTATCTGATAAAGATCTGAAAGCTAAAAAAAAAAAACAAAATTATTTAACTAATTATTGCTATATGGATATCCATAATTATTTACATCAATGTAGTTGGATTTAGAATTAAGGCAAATGATTTTGTTCCATTTTTAGAGGTCGTATATTATTTTGTTGATTATAATATTATTTCTACAACTATTATTATTAATTAAAATATATAAAGTAACTACTGAAAAGTGCAATTTACAGAGAAGATAAGGTAGATTGGTGTGATTTTCCGGTAAAAGTACAACTGCACTTCATATTAACAAATCAATATACAATTACAATCATTTCCAATTTACATATAATGATAATAATAAATAAAACAATAATATAAACAGATATAATATAATATGACAATGATAGAATTTTATACCCTTTATGGCGGAAAAAACATCAGTCCAAAACCGGTCTAAAAGACTCAGGCGAGGATCTCAACCAATATTTTATCACTAACTAGCGTTCCCCGGTCACGGCTTCACCCGCAATATTTCTTTAGCAGTAAATTTAATTTATGAAACGAATATGAGTGCTAGCATTCCTCGTCGTGGGTTCGCCAGGAGTTATTTAACCGGTTATGGCTCGCTTCGCTCGCCCTTCCTGTCTGGCCAGAGGGCTCTGTCCCTTGAATCCCGGGGTAACCATTAAACTCATGCGTGAGAATAATAATGATAAATAAAAATTAAAGCCTATTCAATTTACAAAAATATCAATATTGTAATTTCAACAGTTTAGTCAGTGCATGAATAGTGATATAAGAATGTGGATATAAAACAGCCGGCCTCCATCTTAAAAATATTACCTACAACTGGTTACCCATACGAAGTATGGGTAAAAATGTATTCTGTCCGGTTCTTAACGTCGCCCGACAAACACCACTGGGAGGTGACCGTAATTCGTTTTTAATTTTAAAAAAAAGTTTTTAATTACTTTTATATTTTTGAGTCAAATAACCGGAGGTAAGTGCAGCCATTTCCGTCACAAATACAGTAAAACCGTGGGTCTATTGGTTGAGTCGCCGCGCCTCAACCCATTAAATCGAAATTCAAAAAACCCGAAAATGATTTTTAGATATCTATCTGGAGAGTATATGCAAGCTCAAATATACTAAATATCCCGTTTGGTGTAGTCGGTAATGGGAAAAATTTGCAATCATTGTTCCAATTCTGTACCTTTCAAGGTTGAACTTCGAAAAATCTAGAAATTGGTTTTTAGATATATACATGAAAATTAAACACACCAAAAATCAAGTTGATACCTTAAGGTCTTATTTTACTTAGACATATTTGTTAACAAGAAATCTGCAAAAAAATTTTTTCCCAAAATCACACTCCTACCCCAAAAAAATGGTCTAAATAAAGTAGCAACTATAGGGTATACTGCCTCAATAGTGCCCTATCTCCACCACAAGGAGCGCTAGTGAAGAACTGACATACGCTATTTCTGCTTTGTTTTGACACAGTTAGCGGTAGAATTAAATAAATGAATAATATTTAAAGTGTAAAAAAGGTTTGTAAAGTAGCCGCTAGTACCGCCACACCCACGCGATTGAAATAATATGCGCACTCGCTTTAGTTAGAATCACTGATTTAAATAAACAAAAAAAAATGTTTTATTTAAATAAAATGATTAAGTTGTGTGTGTGTGTGTGTGTGTGCGCGCGCGCGCGTGTGTGTGTGTGTGTGTGTGTGTGTAAGCCGTGCATCAGAAAAAAGCCGCGTGACTGGAACTGTATTGTCAGCCTTTTCTTTTACAATAATAAATAGTTTTATAAGAAAATTTTAGTTAGTCTCTCAATATTCTGGTCGAACCACGAACACGCGACAATATTCTCAATTTCTGTTCCTGTGATTAATTTTAAAATTGAAATTTTCTTTTCAATTAAAGATACAACAAATTTTAGTAAATTTAATAATATTTTGGTATGATAGCCAATTATCAGATCACGTTAATCTGGCAATTGACGATTGATATAAATTATGAATAAATTTATGGATATTTCTTTTGTCTCATGTACAGGATTTTTATTATTTGAATTAATTATACAATTACCTTAAATATTTTTTGGAAACGAATCACTTCTTTTTTTAGTAATATCTTTTTATCGTCGAAAAAATTTCAGAAAATTGGTAGGTTACATTATTGTACTTTTACTGACAACTCCCGTTTTTTTTTTTTTTTTTTTGCAGAAAACTCTAATGATCGTCATCCATTAACTGAAATTATTTCTATTTTAGAAGAACTTGAAAAGCCACAATACAAATTGAAAGGGATGAAAAATTTACAATATTTGTCAAATTTATCTCTATTCTCCAAGTAAACGTCCTTCCGAATATCTTTTGAAAGTGTTCCCAGAAAATTTGTTCATTTTTTATTGGTTAAAGAATAGATATTCTTGTAAATCTTTCTTAATTCCAGACCTGACGAGTGGGTAAGAGAATTTCATAATTGTGCAATGATCAGAAAATCAGTTCGAAACATCGAAAGAACTGATGTGTCCTTTTTTATTAACAGCCTTTTGTTATTTAACATTAATTTTATTTAAATATCTCCCATTTGTATAGTTGTCTTCAATACGTTTTCCGTTGGAATAGCACTGTAAATAATACCGTAGCAACTTAAAACATGCTTTTCATCATTCGTAAAATTCTATCAACTGTTTGGTCTGTCGGGCATCAGAATTAACGTTTTCATTTTGACTACGGATGTCTTAATTTTACGCTTCAAATCTGACGAAATGAAACCAAAACCTATATCTTTCTGTTCTTTTTTCGACATCGTATAGTATCAACCTTTTGAATCGCAAAATTAAATTGAAACACAATATTATTCACTTCTTTTTGTCATACATCGTAAGGCTCAAATTCGCACTCACTCTTTTTAAATTTCAGGTATCATAAACATTTCACATGATTTACATTTAGCGAAGTGTGAATTGTAAGTCGGCTCTCATTTTTTTTCTAGCTCCTACACGTTTAATTATCCTTAATTTGAAATCCAGATTCCACTAAAATTTTGCGATCTAGTTACTCGTATTCTATTAAATAACTCGTATTCTAGTAATAAGCTTTCATTGTTCTGTCTTTAGACATTCGTTTTTAAGAATCAGAGATTTATGTACATCATAATTAAAATGATAAAGGTAACATTTTTACAATTTTTACATCGCTTGTTTTATGATACAAGGAGACTGATTCATTTTTTATCGTCACCTCCAGCTTTGATTACAAAAAATTATCTACATTATTGGTCTTGTTGTTATACTTATACTTGTTTTAAAATTATTGTCATATAAATTATTACTTTTATTATGCGCCTCATGGAATAAATATTGGAGGTGATTGTGTACTACTCTATGTTGGTACGTCGGTTTAATTATTTGAACACAAATAACCAATAGTTAGTTTACAAATAGTCATACGAGCACAAATTACGTTGAACATTCCGGATGGTCTATAATAGCAGATTGAAATCGCATGAGGTGGCTAAGACAACAGGAGTTAAGACTGGTAAATAGAGGTAACGTAGAATAATTCTGTAATGTGATTCGAACAATTTTGTAGTCGCAATTGCAGAGTAATGAGCTAAAAAAGCATTGTGGTGCTAAAAAAGCAAGTAGTGTCTTGATGAAAAAAAACTTTCTTTTTTTCAAATGTGGTAATTTTTTCTTTTTCCCTAGTTAGACGATCCAGAAAAAAATTCGTATTATTTCCAATTATCGTTTTTTCTTCTTCAAGAAAGTCAATGAAGATTATGTCATAAGGATTCCAAAACAAATAATTTTTATCTTAATAACGATTTGTGCTGAAAATTAAACATTATCATTAAAAAAGACGTATTACCAATTTTCAACAAAAAACGAATGAGAATATAAACAAAAAAAAAAAGAAGATTTTTTTTAAGTGAATATTTATATGGAGGTATTAAATACATAGATAAAATTATTCACAAGGAAATATATAATTGTCAATAACAGTAGATAACAGATTCTATTAATCAAGGCACTGCTAAAACAAATATTAAAAACGTAATAATGAGATAAGATCTGTTGCTGCAGTATTTAATTCGTAATTCATACGATAATGAAGAAATCGGTGTGAAATGTAATTTTTTTTTAATAATAACTTTAAAATTAGTTCATAAAATGCCATTAAAATTTAAATTCTCACTAGAAAATGAGATGATAATTTTTTTTCAAATTTTTCTCACAAAAATATTATATATTTTTATTTGTAAAATACGTTCTTCAATACAAATATTTATATATTTTTCTCTCCCTTTTGGTATATACGAATATATATATATATATATGTGTGTGTAGGAACAGGCAAGTTTTTTATTCTTAAATTTTTAAAATAGAACTGAAATTGTAAAAAAAAAACAAAAATTAAATAAAAAATTATGGAGATTTAAAAACCAAAGAGTTCCATTGAATTTATTACTTTATATAACTTCTCATCCACATATAGAGTGGATAATCTAAGAAAGTATTCTAATCTCTGTCTAAAGAGCATTCAATTAAAACAATTACATCTTAATTGATAAACAAAGAAAAATGGTAAGTGAAATATGATTAAAAATACGGAAAAAATTCTGAAGAATAATAAGTTTGATTTAGGCAACATATTTTCGTGTTTAGGCAAGTTAAATTTTTTTGTGTTGTATCTATCAAAGTTGAAAACAATGTTTATTTATTCCTTGTTACTGCTTACTCTGAAGAACTGCTGGATTAAGAAATTTAAGTATACACAGATCTTAATGGTAGCATTCCTGGTTCCCTAAATAAAGCAATCGATTATTCTGCTTGCTATCTTGAATAAGATATACGAGAGATTAACGAAATCTGATGTAAACATTTGTGCAATTACATCCACAAGAATTGCCTTACTCCTAATACATAAAGAAATAATAAAAACATCTGTATACAGTTGTACAATTGTATATAGCTAATGCCCAAATATTTTAAATAATAAAATCTGCGCCAAAGTAAAAGAAAATTTATTCTAATCCCAAATATGGGTTGAACAGAAAAGACTGCCTTTGAGCAGGATAATTGAATATTTAATTTATTAGATTAGTGATTCTCAAATTTTTAGCTCAACGACCCACAAAAAGTAAATAGATAAATATATATATAATGAATATTTTGTAACCCAAACCCAAACCAATGAAACCTAGTTAAAACTATTTAGGTGCGTTAGTAGCGACTGGTATGAACATTCATGTGTGAAATGTACAATCATGAGCAATTAACAGGTTCCAATTTGATGTGTATGTGCTCCTTGTAATTTGGTCTGCTTGCATAATATTCGCTGTGAGAACTTCATGTTCAAATATGCAGATGATACGTTTGAAAAGATTGTGTTCTCGCAGTATAAAAGAGGTAAAAGGGATTGCAGCACATCGGTTTAGTTTCAAACGCGAAGTATGCGTAGTCTGTTCCCTTTATTGAAGTTTTTAAAAGTGTAATATCATTGAAAATAAGGTTTCAGCTTTTTAATTTACGGTCAGACTGTGTAACTGTGTTTTACTTTCAATTAGATTCTTATGCAAAATGGATAAATGTGTGAAAAAACGAAGTGAACCATCGTCATCTAGTGAATCGATTGTAAATAGACAAGAAACAGTAAAAAACAGTTAATTAAATTATTGTTTTAGTCATTGGGTGGAAAACCACAGTGTGTTGTTTACTTTCAAGTCACACTCTTGTCTCGTAGCATTAAGAGTTGCTAAAATGTCCAAATCCCATACAATCGGAGAAAACATCCGATTGTATGCTGCTGCATTGTATATTGCCTGCTGCAATTGGTATTCAGTAAGCATGGAAAAAGCAAAAGATTGAAAACATTTCCGCTTTCTAACGATACAGTATCAAGGCGAATCTATGACATGGCTGCCAATGTTTGCAGTCAGATAATTTAGCAGGTAAGTTCAAGTGAATTTTTCAGTATCAGTTAAATGAATCAACCAACAGAAGTGGCAAACATTTCTCAGTTCTTGTTTCATGAGATATGAATACAATAGGGACAAATAGGTTAAAGAAAATATGTTGTTTTGGAAATCAATATCTGGTCATGTAACATGACAATGACTTTTTGATGGTTTTTATGAAACAACTAAAAATTATAACATACATTGGACAAAATGTATTGCATTATTAGTGATTATCCAAAAGCGGTAATAGGGAAGAACAGTGGATTTCTGAAAAAATTATGAGATAGTTTTATATCAAAGGCGGGAATGGACGCACTGCTTCCTTCACAGTCACGCTCTTGCCACAAAAAATATGCTGAAAAATCTCCAAAAAATTCTTTGTAAAGCTGTAAATATTGTTAATTTTATTAACCGAGAGCTTTTTTAAGATTTTATTTCTCTCCTGTAATTCCATCGCGATATCCAACCGCCTGTAGCTTTAAAATAACCCAATTTTTAACTCTTCCGTTTTTAGTTTTATCACATTCACTAACACTTCAACTAGTAGCGGTATCAAAACATTCATTTAAAACTTTGTCATTGAGCGGGTCGTTTCTGCCATATTTTCTTTTTAGAGAAGTTTTTCGCCTTCTCTTTTGTTAGATTGTTTGCTGTGAAGATTTTCTTCTTGCTGTAAATTACAGCTGTTGTGATTTTTGATGCTTCGAGTAGATTTTTTAGTCCAACAATTTATTTCGTTAAAGCCATAATTTCAAAGTTTTTTTGACATATTTTTTTTTGGTGTGGCGACGAATTGATAACTTATAAAAACTAACTATTAACTAAATTAAAACCTGAAAACTAAATAGATAAGCAAAACAGATTAAGAAATATTGACTAACTAACCAAAACAATACAGTGTCACACACAATGAACAACTGATTCACAATGAAAAAATAATTAAAACACACCGTTTATTTCGTCTTAGCTGGAAGATATCATTTAAAGCCACAAATCTGTTTGGCAGCGCGAGCGCTCTCTGGTCCAACCCACACCGCTCCCACCCAACTTGAAAGAATTAAGTAGTGGAGACCAGTACCACAAAAACTTTCTCCCAAAGTTAAGAAGTTAACTCCCTCCCTCTCTATAACATTTAAACAACGGTTAAACGACTTGAATCAATAATAGAATTGTTTATTTTACGAGTAAAATAAAGAATCATATGAACTAGTGAACCTTATTAGTGACGTTTTGGGCTGTTAAACCTGCGTAACATTTTTATATGAACTTTACCAGTACGTTTCATTTTTTATAAAACTACCACAATTAAACGACTGCTCCGAATAATCTGTGATACTATTACTCGGATCACTGAATTATTCTTCGAAGTTCTCATTTGGAAAAAATATATAATCTGTGATTTCTTTTATCTTACTGATATTGGTCTAATTATTTTTATTATTCGGCATACGGTAGGAACAAATAGCTAAAATAGTTGAAAATACATAAATATCAAAATTATTTTGGAAATATATAACAAATTAAAATAAATTATACTGCAGTAATAAGTAAATAATCTCATTATATATATATATTTTACATTTTCAATAAGCAATATCTATAAATTTAACTTACTGTTATAAATTAACAAATTGTAAAAGAAAATAAAAAATTAACGATCTAAACTTCGAAAAAATAACGACTGGCAATAGAAATCAACTGTGAGTCACGTTGGGGGTAATTGAAAAGAAAAGTCTAGGAGAATAACTGTTTAATGGGCGAAGAAAGTTAAGGGTATAAGAGCTGAATTAAACTGTCGTAGAATTAATCCGACGAAAACAGCGCATATAAAGATTATAACTACTAAGGTGTATCAGACGCCAAAGAAACCCTAAAAACAGTATAATTAAAGTAAGTTTTCATATTCTAGTATTATAAATAAAAATTTTCCCGTAGTTGATTTTACTAAGCTGATTTTATGATGGTGCTATGAATTGTGTTTTAAATGACTTAGCAATTGAATTCAGATATGATTCTAACTTGGTCTGGTAGAGGTTATTATACCGTTAATGAGAAATACGTATTACAATTGACTTTACGTTTATCACAAGTGCGTAAAGAAGTGTATGGATAATAGTAGGTTATCAAAAAGGGTATTTTATTTAATTCGTCGAACATAAACTTCTGTAATGAAATGAAATTTCCAAGTTCAAGGTAAAATGTTGGGGAGTAAAATATGGCCACTCTCTCTATTTGTTGCTCTTATTTTGAAAATCATTGTTAATCTTCAAACTCTTAGGTAGATATACAGTATAATTCGAATAGAAAAAAACCATTATAACCATTGATTTATTTTTTCATACAATTTATTTATTTAGGATTGCTGATGTTTCTTTAGTCCAGCCGATTGAAAACAATAATACTATTCAATATCTTGAGAATAATATCCCTGTGTATTGAACACATTGCTTAACATAAAAAAAAAAACAAACTGCTATTCATTCTCGTGGGTAACGGTAAAATTCTTTCCACTTGTGTTACAAACAGTTTAGTCGGTTATTGGAGAACTGGTATAATATTACCCCGGTATAATAATATTTCACTAATGTTATATATTAAGCTTCAGTAAAAATGCTATTAATATTCTTTCAATTAATTTTTTCCGATATCAAAACTTTAATTACTACTATTAAAAGTCTACCAAATGACACCGAAAGAACTTAAGAATCTAGAAGGAAATATATTATTAAAACAAACCGGGGAAAAAATTGATTTAAAAGAACTATACGCTATCAACAATCCGATTCAATAACTGGTTAATAAAATTCAAACTACTAAAGAAAGAATATTAAAGAAATATTTAAGAAATATAATTTACAAATATTTAAGAAATCAGAATGAATAGTTTTTTGTACAAGTCTACCCTTTAAGTAGATGTACTGGAGTTTGCTGATCAGTTATTACAAGATTCTAGATTTTTCATTTTTAAAATACCTTAAACGAATTCATGAGTTTCAGAGGATTTAAACAACGTTACTCTTTCCGTGAAAAATTTGCTTAAAAGTATTTAAACTCTTCTCGTTATGAAATAACGAGATATTAGTTATGAAATAACTAATTTAACTTTCACCTTTTTTTATTTTAATTTACTATTTAAGTTTAAAATTGGCATTTCCAAAATTAAACTGCTAAAATACCGTTTCTTTTTCTCTTCCCACTGTCATTAATAATTAAATCGAGATTGAAAAATAACAGTTAATATTTCTGTTCTTTTATGACAGAAATAACTGCAGTTCCAACGATACTTTATAACTTATTTGGCAGGATTTTTTAAATATAATAGACAGGATATAATCATCATTTGTACTCAACTATAATACATGAATCTGTATGAAGAATAACTATTAAAGAATAAATAGATAAATTTAATGGCATCTGTAATAATGTGTCTTCCGTTAGTTATTGTTTTCAAGGTTTTTTATAACGAATATATAGCATGAAAACGGATAAATAGGAAAAGTAAAGGCGGCTAAACTAAAAGAATATTTAAAGAAGGATTTGAAAGGACGATAAGAAACTTCACATCGGGCTAAGGGAGAAGAAGATTTAAAAGAATTTACAGAAAGGTTAGATTAAGGTCGATTCATTGCTATGTTATTATAATACCGTACAAATAGCGAGTACGAACTACGGTCAATTACAGAACAGTGAATTTCAATTATGCTATTCATGTTAATTCTATTATTTTTAAGCACTCTTATGGCTTACTCGCTTAAATTACAGGAAAATAAAATTATAAATTATACACAATGTTCATATAAATGTCGCTATGTACTTTTTTCTTTTTTTTTTTAAGAAAAAAACACGAAATTTTTAAAATTAATATAAATTTGGTACATTTTTGTGAATTGAACGAAAAAATAGTGTATAATATTTAATTTATTTTATGTTCTCTCTCCGTATTTCAACCTCTGTTATAACACCGAATCTGCGTTCTACGTATCTTTTATAAGTACTCGGAGAAAAATAAATTTAATACATTTGTTTATATTTACCGATGAATAAATAAAATAAATTTATTTACTACTATCTGGTCATTTGTACACGAGTTTATAATCATTACGAGACTCTGGTTTGAGTATAACAGGAATATAACATCTCCAAGGCTAACAGCGGCGCCGTGGCTTAGTTGGTTAAAGCGCCTGTCTAGTAAACAGGAGATCGTGAGTTCGAATCTCGCCGGTGCCTAATTTTTATACTTCGTAATAGCGATCTGTATTAATTAAAAAATAAATTTTTGTTACTTTAAACAGATAAAAACAAGATAGTGAAGATTTAAAATTACTTAATGACCCCCAAAAATATCCAAATAGGGAAAGGTTTCTTTTTATTTTCAAACATATATTTTCACTTATAATTCAATCGACTTACTTTCAGATGCTACATTCTAACTCCTACCCAACGTCAACATCCTTCTTTCTAATTTCCCGTTATTTTTTCTTTCACAACAATAGTTGTTTGCTTAATTCCATGACTACTAGGCGTGGAAAAAACACTGTAAATAGATATATAAAAAGTGTTATACGAAGTCTTTATAAGCAAGTATTTTCTACGTTTAATTTTTTCGATGAAAAATGCGTTCCTTTTTTTTAACATAAATAAGAATTAATTTACCTGTAAAGAGGTAGCGAATCCATGACAAAAACCAGAATCCATGACAAAACCATAAAATTAAGATGAGAATTTTATAGAAAATTAAAGAATTGTAGAAAATCAGAGTATACATTTTTCATAATAATAATAATAATAATAATAATGTAGTAACTACTTGCATGAAGAGAAAAAATAAAATCATTCCGTAACAAAGAAAGGTTTTTTTAAAGAGAGGTTAAACAAGATGCTTTATGCAGAATTAAAAACCTGCAAATAGAGAATCTAGAACCTATTCCAAACATTTCTACCCCTGGCCCTGCCATGAGTCTGCTATGTCGTTCGGTTGACTGCTCTGAAACACTAAGCGCGCGCACACGCGCGCATGATGAGATCATTGAACTTGGTTTACGGAAATAGTGAAGTTTCATTTTCTCACTCGTTCAGTTTTCTTCTAACAGCATTGTCAACAATCTTAACGAATTTTTTTTTTTTATTATTCACGAAGTACTTATCTTAATTTCGACAAAGATTTGAATAAGATCATTATTAAAATTATATATATATATAATGTTTAGTTACCAAGGGCAAAAAATATCGCTCTAGGATAATTAAGTAGTATACTACATTATTTCAGGAAATATCTTCTGAAGAAGGTGCTGATGAAACTTCGGAAAGAAATAATTTCTAAAAACCATAATTTCAGGCAGCACAAAATAAGTTTTTCTTTTAATAAAGAAAAAAACTTAAGTCGCCGTTTTTCAAGCTTATAAAGGAATAAATACCTATACAATTTAATTTTTGCATAAATATTCATTATTTACTTATATAATACAATCTTTTTAACGAATGGTTCTTACAACCGCCGACAAAGTAAAAGAAGAAGAAATTGGTGTCGGTTACACTCACCACTGTTGACTTTTACAATAATTTAATGAACGATTTTTTAATATTCCTAGTTTTATTTCTAAACAGTTTCACAGAAACTGTTTGCGTGTTGAATTTGTTTTTGTAACGGCTGGGAAATCGATTTTAAACAAATAGAATTATTGGGAAAAAAATTTCTACGAATTATTGGGAAAATAATTTCTACGAATTAGAAGTGTACATGCGTCACAGAATTGATTTATTTCCAAGATGGCAAAACAGTTCTTGTTAAAGCTTTGTCGTTGGAAATTCAATGGAAGGATTTTTTTTCTTATATATGACTGGGAATCTTTTTTTTTTATTGAAACAACTATCCTCTTAATTTCTTTACGTACCTCCCATGATGCTGTTCCCACTTCCTCTAATGTAATAAACTACAATAACAATTCTATCCCAAAAAAAAATACATTAAATTCTAATAACGTCAACAGTTCTAGTGGTCTAGTATATTCTAATCTTCTTAAAATATCAAACTTTAATTACGAAAAACATTGTCACACTGCATCTTAGATTTCCCACAAAATTTAAAGCCTAAGAAATAAAACCAAACAAGTCGAAATATTTATTTCCCATCAGTCACCGGATTTTGCATACTTTAAAGAACAATAGCTGGTCAACACAGAAGTCGTTTTTCAACAAGGTAATCTCAAGATTTTTAAAGGTTTCTATAGAACTACCCATGATGGGTGTCCTAAGTTTTGTTAAGGTCTACCATTTTAATAAAGTTAAAAATTACCGTGTATTAGGGAAAGAAATTAATTTTAAATGCTTTTTAATTTAAAGTCTAGTCTAAAATTGATGTAGATGGTAATTTATACATTTCCTTCTGGTTCTTTTGAAAATTTTCTATATAAACTATCGGAAACTTTTTTAATTCCTAATTTAAATTTATCTCGTGTGGAGATTTTAATGTTAATTTTTATTACAATTCTAGTGCAGTGACGAATGAACTATTAACTCGGTTTGAGTTAACAAAACTATATATTTCTATATCCCAGACGATTACAATTACCACTGTCTTTGCCAACTGTATTCCCAATATTTTTACAAATTTATATTAAGATATTTTTTACCCTTTTGTAAGGGATATAGTCTTTCAAAATCAGATAGGAAGTATTAAATTTTAATAACATTATTAAAGAAAATATTTGACTAGACAATGATACAGTTTATTCTTTTAAAAGGTCCGATCAGTAAAGATTCTAGTAGAAATTTTAAAATTTTAATTTCATAAACAAATGGGAAAATAAAAGCAAAATTAGCTTTGATGAAATTTAATAAATTTTGTAATATTTTTTCAAAAGATCTTTTTTCTAATTTTTCCTTTAATAAAAATCAGTTTAAATATGAAAATAAAAATTTATAGATTATTAAAGGAATTGTTAAATGTAGAAACCTCCGTGAAATGTTAAATATCATTTTTTGATAACTTCCAAAATTGTTTGAAAAATTACAATCGAATTTAGCCTAAAATTATTCAAATTACCTAAAGATCATATTATAATAATTTAACACTAAATTCAAACTAACTAAAATTCACTTTTAGTCTTTCAGACTAAAAGTATGTGAGCAGTTATCAAAAGTGAAAGTGGATTTAGAAATAAAAGTAAATAATAAAACGGGTCAGATAACTTCACTGATGAAAAAGGACTCGATTTCCGTTATATCATCCCTAATCAGGCACCAAACTAATTTCATAAACTCTTTTACAGTACTCTGAATAAAAATAATATTGATTCCATTTCAATATTGATGAATCAGTATTTTTATTTCTAGTTCTTAACGAGGAAGATAAAACGAGTATTTTAAATATAAAAAGTAAACATTTAATGGCAGTTGAAGGAAGTCTTAGATGCTATTATTGTCCCCCTTTCAAATTTAATTAACGCATCTTTCAACAAAAGATATTCGTTTCAATATGTAGAACAGGACATAGGAAGTGTCCTCGGTCCGTTGCTTTTGTTATTGTTTTTAATGATTTATCTCAACATTTTGAATCCTTTAATGCTATTTTGTTTGCAGATAACACACTACGTACATATATATATATATATATCTTCGTAGATAATTATTTTACAGGACCAGAAAATTCTATGTTAATAGTTAAAAAATATTATTCACTGGATGGAAGGTAGTTTAGACTTCCTTCCATCCAAGATTTAAAGTTAGATTAGCCATCTAACTTTAAATATAATAATATAGTTTGCTTTGGATTTCTCGGATAGACGTAACATCGCTTATCGCGTGGGTTGAATTCCAAATAATATAAATTAAAGTTGCCTGTAATGCGAAAGTTAGGTAGGAATTTAGGTATCTATTAGACTGTTAATTCTTTTGCTTTCGTTTTATTTTAACAAAATCAAACCGTATTGTTTTGCTATGAAGCCTCTTAATAAATAAATAAATCTCTAGGATTATCATAATTAAACGCTTACGTTATCGAATATAAAATTTATTTACCTATGTATTTTTTAATATAATTTTAATTTAGTTAAACGGTAGTTAAAGCTTATAAAATTACCATTTTGTATATTAAATACAAACAATTTACTTCTGATACTTTAATTTCTCTACCGTATAGCTTAAGATTAAATTTCTGGTTTACTATTTTATCATATTTTAATATATTAGTCGTGATTATTCTCTTTTTTCAGATTTCCTTTCGCTTATTTTATTTATTTTTAATAGAAATTTTTCATATACATTATTCATTGCATTCCGTTCATTACTGCTTCCATCTCTGTTTTACCTTCTGCTAAGTTAAGAATATCTTCTGCGATTCTAACGTTTACTTTTCTCGTTGCATAGTCAGTTATATCTTTCTTAACATAATCGTTCAGTTCCTTTACTACTTTTCAATAAACAAATTAAAGAGATTGTACAAGACTACACTTCATTCCCATTCATACATATCATCCTCATTCATCCTCTGAAGTAATACGAGTACCTTGCTGTAGTTTCGGAGGCTAAACAGAAAAAGCAAAAGGGTATAGACTATATTACGTCTTACTCTTTTCTGTACTGAGAGTCCTTTTTTTATATGCTAATCATACAACTATTCGATTTTTGTACAGGCCGTAAATAACTTTTCACCTTTAAAATTAAAATCGATTTTCATAAAATATTAACCGTATTTAAATTAAAATATTTGATATAACGTAATCGTAAATATAAATGTAGTTTTAATTACATGTTGAAATTTTATGAGAAAATATGTCCATTAAATGAAACGGAATAATTTAAAATGGTACATTTAAAGAAAAAATTAATTGTAAAACAATTTTTTTAATATACACTTATTTTCTATCTTTTTGATGGTGGTATATGCTATTATGAGCTTTGGCCTTCTACTCAATAGCTCCCAAGATTCCTCTGGCCTGCACTTCCTGGTCTTCTTATTCTGTACCCTATTATATCATATTCCTTATTCTTCCATCTTCTTGTTCTGCCTTTTTTCCCCTTTCATTAAACCTTTGTATTAATTTTTTTTTAACCTCCAGAACCACCGTTAAGGAATATCTTCAGAGGATGAGATGAATGAATTGTAGCGTGTGTGAAAAATGCCATGCTTGACCAGGATTCGATCCGGGGACATTCGGATGAAAGGCCGAGACGCTACCACTCGCGCCAAGGAGGCTGGCTTGTTTTAATATTACATTTCGCATTCCTGTATTGTCAAAAAATATTCCTTGCCCAAAAATTCTCCGAAGCGCATCTTCCTCTCAAACCTTCTCAGGTTATTTATCTGCCATAGATAGCAACCATGTGACTGAATCGTATGTTACAGATGACTCTCAGTAAAGTTTTATACAATCTCATTTTTGCTGCTTTAGTTACGTATTTGTTTTTAAAAAATTTCACGTTGTTATATTTCTCGTTTTTATTTGTTCTTGATAGCGTTTCTCATTTAATTTTCATAGTTTGCTTCATCATCCTTGAAATTCGTTTAGCTAACTAAAAGGATCTTGTGAAACTCTTATTGCCTGAGCTGTTCATATATTTTCCTTTTCCTTCATTTACTGCCGATCCTATTTTCCCCTTTTATTAAATATTTTACACTTCCTTAATAGCGGACCGGTTCCTGGTAATAACGCCCGAATCATCTACGAAGATGTATGTTTGTCAATACTTATAAAATATACTACTTTTTTCGTAAATTTTTGTTGTTGTATTAGTGTGTTAAATAAAAGTATAGACAGGCCATCACTCAATTTTACACTCGCATTAAAACTAAAAAAGTTAATTTTACTGCTTCTTATCTTTATTCTTGCTGCTGTTCTTCCTTTGTCATTCTCATGCAATGACAAGCTTCTATAGAAAGACGTACGCTAATATTTATTTTCCTTTACTCCTTCAATCAACATTACCAAATACTTGGTTAAAAACTAGGCATGAAGCTTATGTGTGGGAATTTAGAAAAAAAATTTTGTAGGGTATGAAAATTGTCATGTCGATGTGGGTTCGAACCCGGAACTTTCTGGATGAAAGGCAGAAAATCTATGCTCAGCCACCGATATCAGAAGATCGATATTCTTTGTTTAAAAAGTATATTCAGGGTATTCTTCTATTTTTCTATTTTTAAATTTTAATTTTACGGTAATTTTCAGTTTGCCTTTTTTAATCTATATTCACCTTGAACTTAGTTATCTAGAAATAGTCCCTGGATTAAAATTCAATTACATAAAAGCTTATTGTAATGCACTTCTTGGTCGTGTTTTAAAACTTCTATTCTCCTCAAAACTGAAATGTGCAGACGCAAGCGCGCGTGGACATGTTAAAAAATAGGTAGAGCGAATGAAAAGTAAATTCTGAAGCGAGATGTACGCACAAGTTCGCGCCCGCGTATGTGTATATTCACTAGGGAGGAAGAGACATCGTTGTTGCGCAATATAATAAAGTGGTTTCTGTTTGCCCTGCAGACATTGTAAGACATCGTACATGAAACATACGGTCGGGTCGCCTCCCGCTTCTCGGGATAAGTAACAGAAATAGCCGGCACTATCTCTGCTGGAGTGTATAGTGTGTAACTGGGGCATCATACAAAATAGAAAATCTAAATTTCTCTCTTACGCATAACATTAAATAAAACGATCGAATAAAATTTATTAGTATTGGTATTCATCTATTCCATAAGTATATATGCCCGATTCTATTGAGCCTTTTTCTACTTTTCAGCGTCGAATTTAAAAACTTATATGAATATATATATGTATACGTATTTTTTAAAATCTTTAATTACAACCAGTTACATTTATGTAGGAACCTTACTCACATTAAAAAGAAATTCACATTGAAATTACTGAAATATTACATACTAGCACCACTTACAACTTCAAAGATTAGATATACACAAGTTACTTTTGAAGTACTCTACTATCAGCTGTAGAGTAGAAAATAATGGCAAGAAACATAAAAATAACAGCTTGATGAACTCGTAGAAAAGAAAAAATAAACCAACAAAAAAAAAAATGAGAGTGAAAACAGAAACAGAGTGGAAGGGAATGAAGGATTAATTAATGCACAACACTCAGCGGATGTAATTACACATAGAGTTACTAAGGTTCCGACCAAACGTGTAGCCGCCTGTCTTCTAACATCCTGACCGTTAACGGCCAAGTGGTTAACATGACTAATAACAAAGTAGTTATTTTGATGAACTTCAAAGAAATAAACTTCAAAAAGAAATAGAACTGAAACGTTCTATTTCTTCTTTGACATATCGTAGATCCAAATATACGTGGGTTTCACTGCTTTTAGTAAACACGGCACTTCAGCTATACCACGGCGCCTCAGCCTCGCTAGTTTGTTCTAAAAACCGCTGCATGATATCAAATTTGTCTTGCTCCCAAAATTGTACACCAAACGTCCATATTGATTTTACAGTTTCTGAATACAAAAACTGTTTATTAGGCAAAGATAACGCAGTCACAGACATCCTGCCAACCAAACAGTACATTATTTGGAGAAAATATTTTTTTGAAATTTATAGTAATTTAATGAATAATTGGTGTGACGATCAGTAATATTGACATCTATGTTGACAGACAGTAATTGTATCATTCCTGGATGATGAATACGGACAATGAGAATTCTGATCACTTCAGGTTTTTTTTAAAGTTAAGAATCCTGAAGGGAATCATAACTTTTGCTTGAACTAGCGCTGCCGTGACTGCTATCACATCTCCCAGAATTTGATTCAGCTTGTATTTTTTTGAATGAATATCTCTCCATGATAAAAACTGATTAAAAATAACATTTCACAAAATAGTTGAACTATTTATGTCACATATAAATTAAAACTGACCAATGTGTTCTTTTTTTTTCTTTTTTTTTTTTTGTAAGGGCGAACAACGCTAAAACATTATTATCGCTCGGATTAAATAAAACGGGTAATAAAAATTATTTAAAATAAGCTAAAACTAAAAAATAAATTACATAAAAACTTAAAAACTAATTTTATTAAAAACTTACAACTAATATAAAAAAAAATTAAAATGTTGAAAACTAAAACTAGATTAAAATTAAAAATGTTAAAGAAGAATTGAAACTAATATCACAGATAAGATACTAAAACTTAAAACTAATATGTGGTAAACCTTAGAACTAATATCACAGTCACAATTTCTTTAACAATCCGTAAGGGGTGTAAAAGACCCCTTTACGGATAACAAAAAAAAAAACTATGTAAATCTTAGATTTTATTAAAAATATTTATACGTCGCAGGAATCCGAGAACCCTAACTACAACTGTAGTATCATTTTTTAGGATATGGCAAATATTCTCAGGTAATTTAAATTTGCGACGTAAGGCCGCATAACATATGCAATCTGTAAAGGATATGACGCACAGTTAGTCGGCAGTTACATCTTATGTAGAGTGGGCGGTGCATTTTATCCTGACGTAAGGTACCCGTGGGTAGCTCTCGTATATCCTATCCCCAATCGACAGAGGACTACTTCCTTCCGACAAATTTTTCTGCATGAGGAATCCAATGGCAACACAGAATCTTTAATATACCGCAGTCTGTTATCAACTGTAGTCGTCCAGCCATCTTGCCAGTTTGCGCTAAGAGTGAGTTTTATATAGCTTATAAAGTCGCATGTAGTTACACGGGTAGTAAAGGATGGTTGATTACACGCGTCCTTAGCTGCGGAATTTGCACGTTCATTTCCTGGAATCCCCACGTGGCTAGGAATACAGCAGAAACTCATTTGTGTGTTGTGATAGTTCAACTCAGCGATTGCGTTATAGATTTTTATAACAATAGGATGTTTGGAATAGAAGTTTTCTAACGCTTGGAGAGCACTGTACGGGTCGCTAAAAATAGGGATATTTCGACAAATAGGATTAATGATATTCAGAGCCTTATTAATTGCGTATAGTTCTGCAATAATTTTTTTTTTTTTTTTTTGGTCTTCAGTCATTTGACTGGTTTGATGCAGCTCTCCAAGATTCCCTATCCAGTGCCAGT
>JAAAKQ030494977.1:0-12503 GCA_010016005.3 Zanna intricata
TTTTGTATATTAACATTAAAAAATATTTTTATTTCAATTAAACTAAGATAAACTAGCAAAAAAACCTTAAAATTTTACTAAGTAGACTTTCAATTTATAGTAAACAAAGTTATTCTAAATGTAGTTCACAGGTATGTGGATTGATTAAATAATCAACTATTTTCTCGTGACTCTATTTATTTATTATTACTATTTTTTTTTTTTTTTTGTTGAAGTTTTAGGGGCATCAACTACTCAGGTTATTAGCCCCTTCTACTCAAAAAAGAAAAAAGAAAAAGAAAAGGTAAATTCGTTATTTCTAAATAAATAAAAAAAACTTTTCTTATATGTTCCATAATTATAATTAAATCTCCGATCTTTGATTTTCATATGTTTGCCACTTTACATTCTAGGCTTTCCTTTTGGCCAGCCTTTCTTGGATTTTTTCTCCTTTCGTCTTATAGCCTCAACCTCTGATGAAAGTGTTTCTGAGGCTTCAGACACGTCATAATCCTCTCCTCCAGATGTGAGCGATGCTCTTCTACTAACATCAGTCGAGACATTAGGTTGTGAGGGTAGTAAACTTGGCACTCTCGTCATTTCTAGACACTCACTAGTAGCCTTTCTTATTTCAGCTTCCAGATCGAAATATGGGGCGATTGATGTGCTCGCTCTCTCTGTAACAGTTCTTTGGGCTTTTTGAGGCTTTGTAGGTGTATGTTCTGTGGCGTCTACGTCCAAAGATTTCTCAACTCTCACTTTCACCTCCATTGGCCGCTACACTCAGTCCCTTTGTGCATTCTTGCCACACTCTCCTTCTCCGTGTGGCAGACCGTCGGAGCGATGGATTTGGTTTCTTCTGATGCTTCTTTATCTTTGTTCACATCACTGCTAGCGTGTTTTGGAGTAGCGGGTTTTACTGCTACTTTCTGCTTGGTGGTCTCAGTTATTGTATCAACAGTATCTATCGGAGGATAAGATACTTGCTCTCTAACTTTTTCCTTCTGTTTTCTTGATTGAATCTTATTATCAATAATACTTCCAATCAAGGTGATGAGGCTTGGAGCAATATCCACTAGTAATTGCTCGACGTCGACTTTAGGCACCGAAGGAGCGGCAGCCACCTTCGCATAAGTAGTCGCAGGTCGAGGCTTTCTGCTATTGACAACTTTTCTCGCTTCTGAGTAACTGATATTTTGAAGCGTTTTGACCTCTTGGATAGCAGTTTCAGTCTTATAAACGGGACAGTTCCTTTAACAGCAATTATGATGCCCTTTACAGTTAATGCACGTCGGTGGGTCTTTACATTGCTCGCCCTCATGGTTTTTAATTCCACACACGCATAACTCTTCTCCCTCACATTTAGCTGCAGTGTATCCAAAGCGCTGGCATGTGAAGCCTTCTCTGGGAGTTTCGGTCTATTAAAAGTCAAAACATGGGAGGCAGAAGGAAGAACCTCACTATTTCTTATCATTGTTAATCTACGACACGGAGTCACACCTTCACTGGACATCTCCTCAACAATTTCGTCTTGCGTGCAATTCAGCAAATCTTTGCACACGACTACGCATTTTGACGAGTTAAGGGTATCATGAGGCTACACAGTCACTGCAAACTCACCAATTTTCTTGGTAGATTGAATTTTATCGGACTGACCATCATTTACAGTTTTAACATGCAGCCCGTTGAATGTCTTTCTAATATATTTAATAGGACCACCGACACAACTATTTATAGCTCTTTTAATCAAGAATGGACTTACTTTCTGGAAGCTTCCATTCTCTCTCATGATCACAAAATGCCTTGGTTTGAGTGGGTTGTTACCAAACAGGGATCTTTTAATATCTTTACCGACAATGATAAGGTAAGTAAAGATACTTATCTTTCCTCATTTTCCTCTCCTCTTTTCCATATTTCCTTTTCGCTTGTGGCGAATCGGATGTTTCTAAACGATGGTGTTTACGTGTACACTCAGCCACGTGTTGTTGAGATTCTATGTGAATTTTATCCCTTCTGTAGCAAGGCTAGCTGCCGGGGTACACCCCCACTCCAGGGCTGCTAACCTTGGAGGTCCGTTCCGGTACTCCGGTGGAACCAGCATATGCTATGGCAGAGAGCGCATGCGCAATCTCTGCACTAACTCCAGGCTCATACTGGCCGAAGCTTTCAGGGCTCCCATGAACCAACATACATGGGCACCTTACTACATGCTTGCCATCGTGGGGGGCATGCGGATAGCGGAAGGGTCTCCGTTACACCTGCAATAACATCGTCCCACGCCACCACATCGCCAGCTCTAATGACAGCATTAATCCATATCCAATCGTTTATAGTTACATGATCTGCAGGTTGCAAAAAAAAAAAAATCCAATCCAACAAAAATAGTGACCTGCAAGTGGAAATAGGTCAAATCTGTAACGTAATCCGACAAACATACTCGGAACTAATATTATTACTATAAAAATTATACATGTTAATACTACTTTATTAAGGAATAATTTTTTGAATGAAGGAGAATTATTATTTATGTATAGTTATTTCATATATACATATATTAAAAAAAAACTTGGCTAAAAACCTATTTCTAGTCTTTGTGAACGTTCTACTGGATGGATTAGGCTGGGTGTTTTTTAATCCTGCTCGGAGTAACTCACAGATATGTTATGAAACATCAGTGGACCACAAAATTGAATCTTCTCTGTAAATTTCTCAAAAGATCATCATTTATTACTTAACTGAGGAACATTTTAAAGTTATAATTCTTAAGAAAGCCATTTAGATGGTCGAGCTATTCCAGCAGAATAAAAAACAAACAGCCGGATCTGTCCAGTAGAACGTCTGGCCGGACTAGAAGTGGGCTTAGAGCACGTATTTTATCTGTAGGAAAGAAAATAGAAAAACAGTGGGATTGGGGTGTAGACATATTGTAAATATAATAGGTTTTTGGATGACTTTTTAAAATATTTAACATTACTTTGTAATGAAATCGCTGCAGAGCAGCAAGGGGCCACTAGTTAAATATTACATGTTGACGTAACTTGTTTATCTGATTGTTTAAAATTAATAGAATATTTAATAGTAGTGCTATATATTAGGTAATATAATTAAGATTTAATTAAATTAAAAATTTATAATTGAATTTGTTATCGAAATATAGTCGTTAATAAATTTTAGGAGGTTATAAAATAGTAATAAATAAAATTAAATGCTTAGCATTGTTGTTTCATAGTTTAAGAAGTTTATTTACGTCATCGAATGGCATTGCTATTTCTTACCGTATTAAAAGTACAAAAGTGATTAACTATGTAATTAAACTTTTCCCCTTAAAACTTTAGAAGTTTATGAAACGATCGGCATACCTATTACCTATATAAGTAATGAATTTAGGTTGCGGGTAAGTTAATTGAAATAATATATATATATATTATCTCTCTCTCTCTCTCTATATATATATATATATATGTGAACACGCTAATTAAAAAAAAATTTCAAATAAATGATAACCGAAAAATACGTGTACATCATAAGCAGTTAACTTATGTGCGCGCGCGCACGCACACAAAGAGAAAGAGAGAGGAACTGTTTACTGTATATATTGTAATTAATCCTTGCTATTTTATTACACTAATTCATTTCGATTTCGAGCCAAAATACCATAATTGATAACTAAACATAATAGCAATGATAAATACTTCTTGTAATTAATTCATGAAAAAAATGAAAAAAGAAAAGAATGATAAAAGAAATATTATTAAAAAAATAGAATTACTGCTAAACTATTTTTACGTCCTTGTACCAAGTATTGTATTGTAGATCGCAAAATATTGTAGGAAATATTGTGATCGCGAAAAATTTCGGTTTTCAGATTTCAAAGTAAATATCCACTTTGACCATACCTGAATCCATATTGACTAGTTTCGGCGTTACGTTTGTACGTACGTATCCTGCATAACTCAAAAACGGTTGCCGTTAAATGTTGAAATTTTTTATTTCCGACAGTTATAATACTTAGTTGTGCACCTTCTCTTTTGATTGCAGTCTAGTGGACCAAATATTTCCAAATAAGTCCAAAACCCAAAGAATTTTGATGTTGGACTTTTTCTTATTTGCACTAATAGGCTTTCATTGAGAGCTTTTCAATGGTATATTACAAGTAATACTTATTTTCAGTGGTTCCAGAATTACAGCCAAATATAAGTTAAATTAATCCAATATTTGAATCTTACAAAGGGAAGGCACATCAGTTCGAATTAGACTTCATTTCCTTGTTTTTTTTTTTTATTAATTTAAATATATTGATTTATTAATAATTAATTATTAACCTTTGATTGTAAAAAAAAATTTACAACAAATAATAATTCAATAATAATTTTTAAAAAATTAGAAGTTATTAGCAAGATAAAGTCGTTTGTCTTTTAATTAAAAAAAAAATGTATATATGTAATTTAATATCCGTACAAATGTCATGTGGTATTCACATCAGATTTTCTGAATTTACATTAATTATATTTAGAATTAAATACGGAAATATAGTTGTGTTCTTGTTGGATACACATTTATTACCTTATATTTTTTAACATAATTACTATGAGTAAAATAAAAGTTGAATTTGAATACTTGTGTATAATTCAGGATTAATGGTTCGTAGAAGTCATTTATCACAACTTAGTGTAGTGTATACAACTAGATAAATAGATTCGATGTTTTGTGCTTTTGTATTCAGGTATTTGTAAATTTTTAAATGTACAATAAAATCGTGAGTGGGTCGAAAGTAAAACTAAGAGTTGTTTCACTTGATCGTAGCGATGTACTTAGTTTTAATGAAGAATATTTACATAATATAACAAAATACATAAATTTAACATATAAGAACATAATAAGCTTTCTATCATTTACTTTGGTTTCATTTTTCTTTCTTTTTTTTTTTTAATTATCTGAATAATATTGTTAATAATTATTTAAATTTAGAAAAAAAATGTTTGTGATAATTTTATTGTAATTTTTTAACACTCGGTAGACGGACGGTTTTTAAGTAAACAGTACTTTGTGAATTTTAAAATTAAATTATATTTATTGACACGAAATTAAAGCTCAATGTCAGCTATTTCAATTATGTTCACCTTATTTATGAAAAATTATGTTCCTAAATAAAGGTGACGTTCCTCTAACGCAGATCCCAAGTCAATTCTCTAAATCCTTCATCACTCGGACCAATATCTCCGGAGAAATGATAGTTTCTTTAGTTATTGCATTTTTAACCCTTCCAAACTGCTGGATTTGTGATTATAGAAATGCCTTTTGAGGAACCCCGCAAAAAATATTCACAAACAGATAATTCGAGAGATCTTGAAGGCCACGTAACATTGCCAAAACGTGAAATGATGCGCCCAAGAAATATGCGTCTGTCATTGAATCGTATGTAGTGTGTGCTGTGATTCTTTGTCTTAGTGGTTTTGCCAAGAAGAACATTTGAAGCATGTGAAACATCTGAAGAACATGTGAGGCATGTAACCCGAATTAGCAGTGACATTAATGCCATTTTTCCTAAGAAATTAGAAGAATAACGCACCGATAATTGTAAAAGAGTCAAGAGCGTACCATACTGTCACTTGTAAAGAGTGCATAAGATACTGGTGAATGACGTGTGCATGATCAGGAGCCCAGTAACGCAGTTTTTGCTTATTTACGGTCCTGTTGTAATGAAAAGCTACATCACTCGTAACCAATCTTACATTTTCATTCAGTCCCAAAATCACTTGCATTCTGTAAGCAAAATCCTCGAGTGTAGCAAAAACTGTCACTTTTAAGTGTTGCATATCAGAATTTGTTATGATTGTAAACATAATTCTTTATGTAAAATTCGTCTAACAGATTGACTGCTAACTCACTAGCATGTCGTACAGCTGACCGTGGCTGGACTACTGAATAATGTTTCTCTTACCTTTACTAAGTTTTCTGATATCGTTACACTGCGTTTTGAGGTTTTATGCTTTTTATTCACTAGGTTTTCAGTTGATCTTAATTGTTCTACTAATCCGAGCACTGTGTTACGATCGGAAGAGCTCCATGCCGATCGATGTTGAATTTAATACGAATGAGTAGCTGCACAGCTGTAATAGACTCCCTACTTCTAACAAAACTGTCATATACAAAAATCCGATGAAGCAAATTCCACGGCTCCAATGTTATTGAAATGGCGTCTTGTGAGAAGCAGAAATATCCCCACCACCGTGCTCAATACTACGCAGTTCAAAACCGTCCTCCCTATGTCACCCATAGTAATGTTATAATTGCTTAAAATAAATTTGTGGTCGGATGTTACATTAACACATTTTAAATTTTATTCATCTAAACCTTTGGTTTTGATTCACCTCTATTTTTGTTTAATGTGTAAACACGTAACAACTAAGGAGATAAAAAGAAGACATTTTTTAATTATTTTTTTTAAAGTCACAGTAAGCTGTAACCTTTAATTACAAATTAACTTATGGTGTCAACTATTCTTTCTACGTTTTTGGACTAATTTCATTAAATTAATTTAATATAAAAATCTCAAAACATCAAAATATGAGAAATATAAATATTTTACTTCCTTCTACGAAGTAAAGGAAGTATTGTGATCGTGAAAATTTCAGTTTTCAGATTTCAACGAAAATATCCATTTTGATCATCCCTGAATCCATTTTGACTAGTTTCGGTATGACATCTGAACGTATCTCCCTTAACTCAAAAACAATTAGCCGTAGGATATGAAATTTTGGACTGTTGTCAAAAATCCAAAATAATTGTAACCTCTAATTGTGCACTTCCTCTTTTGATTGAACCAAAAGTGTCCAAAAGATCCCCCCAAAAAATTTGATTTTGGATTTTTTCTTAACTTCAGAATAAGCCCTCCTTGAAAAATTGAGCTTTTCAACGATATATCAAAAGTGGTACTTATTTTCACTGGTTCCAGAGTTATAGTCAAATAAAATTTTAATTAATGAAATATTAACATCTTAGAAGGGAAGGCATATCGGTTCAAATCGGATATTTTTTTATTTTATTTTACATATATTGATTTATTAATAATTATTAACCCGTAATTGTAAAAAAATTTTTGCAATAAATAATAATTCAATAATAACAATAAAAAAAAGGAATATGAGAAAAAATCAGAAGTTATTAATGAAATAAAATTGTATGAACCTTTAAAAAGGTGTATATTAACTAATTTAATAGGCATTATTACATATGTATATATGTAATAAATTTGGTAAAACATATTTTTATTTAATATTAAATTGAAAATTATTGTTTAGAATCGTATTATTTTTGTATTTTCATACAAAGAAGTCATGTGTGATGTTTGGTATATAAACTGATTTCTAGTTTAGTTATTGTTTAAGGAGTAATTTTTTGTTTTATATCACCTTGTGTATGTTAAAAAAATAATGAATGTGTATCAAGGAAGAACACAACTGTATATCCGAATTTAATATCACGTTATATCTCCATAAATAATTATCATTATAATTTCAAAGAATAATTTATCAGCTTGCAATTCTAATATCCAACAATATTACCTTTAATAATTTTTTACATTTTTTTCCCCTTTCCCCTTTAAAATCTTTGTATATTTTTCAGTTGATAATATTGAAAATAAGAAGTTTAATTAACATTTATTGATGATATGGATCTTATTAAAAAAAGATATTCCCCTTGCTATAATTGCATAAATTATACGTGTATCCGGGTATTACATACCAGTCTCAAACGCGTAAATCACGGATGTAGTAACAACCATACATACATACATACATATTAACCACGTAATCTGTTTACTTATATAAAAATTGATTATTCTTTTGGGAAGTATTACTAATAGCACAAAGTTTTTTTAAAATATTTTACTTCTTTTATTTTTTTGCTTAACTCATTATCTTGATGTTCTGAGTATGCAGTGTTAAACAGACTACACACGTAGGAATGCCATCACTTTCACATTCCCGCGATGCTGCAGCGGTTCAACCACGATTATAAAGTATTTGAAAATCTATTTGCGCACCTGTTACACTCTGTAACGAATGCAACCGGTACGATCATAATGAATGTCGTGCCGCAGTCGATTGTAACAGATTCAGTAATTACAGAAGCAAAATGTCTTTTTCCCTTCGTTTCTTTTATACAACAGTCAGTGTAAGATTGATTCCCTTGTTACCAATTATCTCATTATTAATCCGTTTTTTTTAATGTTTTCTTTTTTTTTATTCCTTTTTTACATATATATAAAATATAAATTACAGTTGTATTCTGTATAATGGAATACATATATAAATATATATAATGATGATTTAATATTGTATTTATCCAGGTCAACGGAATAACTCTATTTTTCATCATTTCAGGTCGTTGACTTTTTTAAAATCTTAAGAGTAATGATTTATTTAGTACGTATATGTGATGTTTTTTTTAGAAAATAATTTAGATTTCTTTCAATGAACATGGTTTCAATTAGTTTTCCCCTACTTTTAATCAACTGAAGAAAATTAGGGAGTTTTCAATTCGTGTAAATAGGTGTTTATTCGAGTTTTACTTAACAACCTAATGGACCAATTTTGATAATATTTTTTGTAAATTCATCATTTCTTTGCATCCTTTTTCTTATATTTAAAAGATGCTGAACTCCTTGCACTTGATTTTCTTCTAAAAATCTTGGTAAAACTGAAAACATTGACTTAAAAAAAATAAAACTGATTTTGAAAAAATGTCTCAACAAAAAATATTTTTTAAATAAAAAATGTTAACCTAATTAAAAATTAGTTGGTAGTTTTTAAAAATTTTAATTTAGTGCCGATTACAAAATGTGTATTTTTAGCTTTTCAACCTTGTTTTAAATCGGTCTTATTTACTTTTACTACTACATTTACTTTATTTCTGATTTGATCATTATAAATTACAAAAATCATTTATTTTTAATCGGGTAGAGAAAGTAACTTTTAGGGATTTTCTTTTGGTGTTAATACTCTTACTGGTATCTGTCTCTTTATTTTTTTTAATTTTTTTTTTATTATTATTTTGTTTTTTTTAACCTCCGGAACCACAATTAAGTATACCTTCAGAGGGTATTTATAGGGAATTATAGAGGGTATTTATAGGGTATTTAGAGGGAATTATAGTGTGTGTGAAAAATGCCATGCCTGACCGGGATTCGAACCAGGGACCTCCGGATGAAAGGCCGAGACGCTACCACTCGGCCACGGAGGCCGGCTACTCTTACTGGTATCATAATTAATTTTATCTTCTAACGTTGATTTTTTGAAAATATTTTCGTTGTCCGTTTTATATTTTATACAGTCTGAATTATTCAGTATTTTTTTTTCAAATACCACTCTACACTTTTGATTGAAAGGAATCCCCAAATCAAATTAAAATCAGAAAGCTACTGATTTAATTTCATTCATTGGTTATAGTACGTAAAAAAAACTTTTCAGTTTTTAAACTGAAGATATTGTCAGTTTAAAATTTAAAAAACAACTCTAAGAATATTTCTTAAAGATTTAATTCACCTTAAAAAAACTTTCGAGAAATTAAAGTGTAAGGATTCGTTTCTTTCACAGATGGCAGTTGGAAAAAAATCAGTAAAATATTTAAAACTTTTATTGTTTTTATTTTTGGTAAAGTGGAAATTTTCCAATAAAACAAAAAAAAAACCTTGTAGATGGTGGCTCTTCATCTTTGAAAATATAACAAAGAGTTTTAGCAAATTTTATGACATAAATATTTGTTTTATTTGTTTCTTTAAGCAAGCTAATACTAGTAATCATCATCCAGAGATTGCAATTTTCCTCCTGTTAATATTCAAGTTGTAGGTTTAATAAAAATTCATATTTCAATCGGGTTCATATAATTTATCTTAAATTTATGTGACTGTTCATGTTTGAAACCCAAAAAAGCAGTACATTTTCAATGAAACAAGTCATAAACGGAATTCTTTTCTTAAAAATATATTTATAGAATACGCGCTAATAAAACTTAAATATTTAAGAATAATTGGTAACAATTTTATTCTAAATCGCTGACATTTAAAAAACTGATTGCTTATTTATTCTGAAAATCAAAAAAAGAAGAGAAAAAAGATAATTATGAATATTTTTTGCCGTAAAGTCATATTTTTTTCGGTTTAAGTCATATTGGTCATCCGGTTATGGAATAATTAGTAAATAAACGAACAAAAGAATTACCCAGATTGGTCAGCGATTGAAGAGTTACTCTTGAACATAATACGTAAACGAATGATTTATATATTTGTATAGATATTTAATCTTTATAAAATGAAAATAATTTTATATAAAAAAAATTAAGAATAAATTATATATATATATTTTTTGAATTAAAGACTTTAAATAATATCCTAGAAAATTATGTAAGCTACGTTTATCTTTTTTCATTCTGTTTCGGATTGTACATTGAATAATCGCGCGTTTAATTTACTTATACGAGTAATTTACTTCTGTCTTTTCTTTCACATACGGCTTCATTCTACCACTAGTAGTTTCTTTATAATTGAATTTATAACACCTTCACCTATATTTACAGGTAATTTAGAACGATTTCATTCTGCGTGTCTTATACATTCTCGGTCAAATCAGAAAATCATGCATCTAGATATTCTTGATTTTGATATACTTAAAAACTTTTTAAATTGCAAAACGTCTTCTCTTTTTCCTATATGATAAAAGTGGTATCCTGCATCTTACTACAGTAGATTTATAAATTGTCACGCTCCTCTTTGTTTTCCACTAAATATTTATAAATCTATAAATAAAATATTAAATAAATATTATTATCATTATAAATAAAATATATAAAAATTTATATTTTATTATAAATATTAAAATTTTTTTTACTTCTTCGAAAAATTTCGGTTTTCAGATTTCAATGGAAATATCCCTTTTGACCATCCCTGAATCCATTTCGACTAGTTCGGGGTGACGTTTGTGTGTACGTATATCACATACCTCAAAAACGCTGTAGAATTTTGAAATTTTGGATCTAAAACAGTTGTAACATCTAGCTGTGTACCTTCCCTTTTGATTGCAATCGACTGGACCAAAAATGTCCAAAAAAGCCCAAAATTGGGTTTTGGGCTTTTTCTTAACTGCAATAATAAGCCCTTATTGAGAGCTTTTCAACGATATAAGTAGTATTTGTTTCCATTGGTTTCAGAATTATAGCCAAATAAAATTTTAAATATTGAAATATTTGGATCTTCAAAGGGGAAACACATCGGTTCGAATCACACTTCTTCTCCTTTTTCTTTAACTTTTTTTTAAAATTAAATAGATTTAATAATAGTTATTAATTCTTGATTGTAAAAAACGTTATACGATAAATTAAAAAAAACTGAAAAAAAATATCAGAAGTTATTAAGGAAATAAAATTTTATGTACTTTTCATTAAAAAAAAAAAAACACAAAAAAAAACCGTGTTTATGTAATTTAATAGGCATACAGGGAATTCATGTAGCGTCTACATCAGAATATTAATCCCTTTATAAATTAAGCGGTCTTCTGAAATAAAAATGTATAATGTTATTTGATTACAATTATTAGTGAGTTGTCTCCTCTTTGAGCATGGATTAACAAGCGTTATTTTGTAGAGTTTGTTAAAATGGAAAATGTAATTTTTTACAGATATTGTAGGTTAACTCTAGTTTTTATCACGACTAGATTATTATTCATTTATCAGTAATCGTATCTTTTATACGGATTTCTAGATTGTGTTAAAGATTTTGAGTTGCTAGAAAGAATCATTTTTTTTTTTAAACCTTTTGCAACTTGAAAGAATGATTGTCTTGTCATAGGAATGAATAAAATTAAACAAATTTTGTTTGTTTTCTGTTATACAGACGATATTACACTTTTTATATTTAGTTATACAAAATTATTAGTACCTGAGTGTGAAGTATTTATTTCCTAATATTATGTATATAGACACTACCACTCGTTCCTCCATGGAACGAGTGGTAGTGTCTCGGCCTTTCATCCGGAGGTCTCGGGTCCGAATCCCGGTAAGGCATGGCATTTTCACACGCGCTACACATCATTCATCTCATCTTCATCTTCTGATGTAATATTTAACTGTGGTTCCGGAGGTTAAAAAAAAAAATGATGTATAAAAATATTATTTATATTTTTAATTACATAGGCGTTTAGGGTGCCCAATAGTATTTTATTGCGTCTAGGATACATTCAAATAGATCTTGATTTCCTAATCAACTGCGGTCACTTTAACTCCTGAAGTAGCTTCCTAACAATCAGCGAATTTAATTTATAAGGTTAACTAGGCGAGGTTAGCGAGCGTTAGATTATTTTTTCTGATATCGTACGAATATCAGTATACGGAATCGTTAGTTGTAGCTTGTAATTAGCATCTTGTAGTAATATTTTTCTATGTGACGGTTGTGACAAGTAGATCTCGCTGAATCATGAATACTATAACAGAATAAATAAATAAATGTTATCTCCTTTATTATTATTTTA
>JAAAKQ030494988.1:6049-20990 GCA_010016005.3 Zanna intricata
TCTTGACTGAATGTCAACCAATGCTTCTGTTACACTGGTTTTTAGTTGCGATTAAGAGTTATTGAATCATTAATTAAGAGTTATTGAATCAGACGGTTAATGTTCTGGAACTCGTGTCCTCCATTAAAACCTACCTTAACAAAAGATCGAATTCTTTTTTTGTTCATCGAAGTGGTACTATTATTATTTTTTTCCCGGGTTAGCCTAATTTTAATTGAAAGTAAATTTATACGTATTAATTCTTTATCTAAACGTTATTTAAGTTTTTGTGTTATAAAATGTATCTTTTATTGTTATGGAGCGGGTAATGTTTCTGTATGTAATGTAATTTGTAGCCTATGGTGTATAGATTAAAAAAAAAAAATGCATTATCCAGATTTCGCCCACTTATCCACTATACTTGTCTCCGTTCAATAAAAATGAGTCTAGTTCCGATTATAGTGGTGTAAGTTGATAAGAAGTAGGTTTTTTCTACCAGGAGCTCAAATGGTTTTTGAGAAAATTTACGCATTGTAAATAAAAATGACTGGTTTTAAAGTATGACTTTTCTTCCAGTAATAGTGTGTACTTTTTGAAATTGATGAAGTTCGAGTACACCTGTTATTATCTCAATGATAAACTGACCTTGCCTTTTTTTTTTTTAGAATCTTTCTAGACAGCTGTGAAAGTTTCAGAGTAATGAAAATACTAAAGCAAGTTGCTTTTTTACACTTGAAAAAAATTCCATAAATCAGCTTTTCTTTTTTATTAATAATGACTGTAATATAACTAACATTTTGAACAGATTAGATAAATGACTCTCAGATTTAATATTTAACACCAGTTATATTGTGTTTTATAGATATCTTAGTATAAAATGATTTAGGTTTAATTACTGTTGATGCCATACTGTATATTATAAGCTTAATATTTATATATATATATATATTTGAGAGAATAGTATAAATTGTTCTGTTGGGGGATTAATTTTGTGAAGCTGAATGTAATTTTAATTAAAGTAAGCGTTATTGTTGATGCTATTACGTGAATTTTAATTATATTTCGTTTGTTCTCACGGCATGCGTGGTAATAATTACTTAAACAACAGTATTAATAACAATAACAGCTTGCGGTTCAATTTGATTCAGTTACTTGAATTTTTCCTTGACCAATCGGTTCTTGGTCAACAGGTAATACTTTTTTCGTTTGTTCCTTCTTTCTTTTAACACAAGGCGTATTTTTTGAATGCGGTGATGATAAAGTTTTTTCTTTATTGTGTTATAAATATCTTTTGTTACGTCTGATGAGTCGAGGTGGTGGACTCGAGTAATCAATTTGATGAGTTGTGTAGATTGATTACTTACATAACAACGGCTACGACTCAGGTGTGGCGGCGTCTCTGTTATTGTTGTTACTTACTTTTATTTTTATTTTGTGTAAGGCGTACGTTTTTCGATGCTCCCTTAGGCTGGTTATTGTAGAAGGTTTCTTTATAACACGACTTGTCTGTATTATTCTCAACATGTATTTTATATAAGTGTAGTATATTATATCCCGTAGACTACGGTTCGGTGTAAAATGTTTAAGTTAATGTGTACAACAACTTGGAAGTGATTTAATCGTAAAAAACATCGTCCTAGCGAAATTACTTTATGATTTTACAAGTGAAGGGTGTTTTGTGTTGATTTTACTCGCTTACTGTAATGGAATAAAAATTATTAATGTCGAAAAGTATTTTCACTTTTAATCTTTGTAAGAATTTCTTTGGGAATTCAATTAATTCTTTATGTATCTCTTTATATGAAAATGAAATATTTTTGTTTTATATGTATTGGATCGAAAGCTAATTATACCGTGCAGAAGAAAATCTGACTCGATCGTAAATTTAAAATTATATCGGTTAAAAAGAACAATAGAATATATTTGGTTGTTAGTGTTCGAAGCAAATTTTTAAATTATTGTAATAGTATAGGACTTAACGATAACAAAGCTTGAACAGTAGAAAAATCAGTTAGCTAAAAGTTCGAGACGATTAAATTTTTGAACTCGGCATTTTAATAATATGTTACGAATTACAAAATTTATTAGAAGATTTCGAAGAAAAATACATGTTTGGCATTCTCCTATTGAAAAGACTGAGATCGATCGGTAGGACCTACCGATCTTTGTTCAAGCTTACCGGATCCGGGATTATTTAACAGAAAGCGATATACCACATGAAATAGACTATGAAAAATAAAATCGCTAATGGAAATGCGGAAAATAGCAATTACTTTAAAATTAAACGATAAGCGTGGAGTAGAAAGCGATAGCATATCGACCGTTCCAGTGAGTGTATGGACAATCTCGGCTATGATTTTTAACCGGTCCCGATCGCTGTAGTTCTCCCGCTGTTATATTTCTCAAGTTTACAAAATCTTAACGATTTGTGAAAGTTCCGATCGGTTCCTTTTATTTAGACATTAAGCGTTAAAAAAAGTTAAACAAAGTTTCCGTCTTAAGATCAGATAACGAGATTTACGACTTTAGGATTTTGCTTAGTCATATTTGTTGTGAAACCAACAAACATAGGATTCGCAACTTAATAAAAACAAGGCGTTCCGCATGTTCTTGTTCTTATGAAGGATCAATTTTATTCGTTGAACTTTTCGATAAAACTGCAAAATCACACCGTAATGTTAATTTGATCTTAGTCTGGAAGAAAAATGCTCGATTGTAATCGTCCGCATTTAATGTACATAATTTCTTCGTGATCATTTGTCCTTATTTTTAGTAAGTTTAAGGAATAAAAGGATCAGTTGAAAATTGTAGTTATAACGTACATCGTAAAACAAAAACCGTAAAACGTATGATATCTGATTACTTGATTTTATGTCGGGATCTCATGGTAGGTCTTTGTGAGAGGCGATGGAGTTTTCATGTCTTATAAGTTCAACAGGGAATAAGTATATGTTGTCTAATATTCAATCCAGTTCAGTGAAGGTTTTTTTATGTACTGAAAATTGTCCCACTCCATTTCAATTCTTTAATTCATGTCGAGTCTTTCCCCTTCTTGTGTTAAAAGTGAAATAAGTTGCAGTTTATAGTCGGTTCTCTTTGGTTTTTTGTTTACAATGTTAGATAATAGAGGTTTTAATTGTTTCTAATTTTAACCTAAAAACTCTTTTACGTTTATATGTACGTCGTCATTATATTGGATTGTTTATTATTATTATTAAAACTACCAATTTTACTAAATAAATATTATCGATGGATATTATTGTTTATCTTTTATCTAATCGTATTGCTCAATAAACAAACTGAATTTATTTTTCCTGTAAATAAAAGCTTAACGATTGTACTCTATAAATGTTCAAATTTTACTTTGTAAGGTTCCTTAAAATTACGCATGAATATTTTTTTTTTTATATAATGAACTGATATTTTGCCAAAAAAAGGAAAAATTTAACAGTATTTAAAATCCATTCCTTACCTTTTATTTTTCGTTTTCATTCTTGTTATTGAAGTTACAAAAAAAAATAATAATAATAAATTATAATGTTTAAATTAAGCCACAAATCTTACTACTATATAACAGTAATAAGCTTTTATGTGTAGTTTTTCTCATTATTCAGACAGAAACAATTTTGATTCTTTTAAAATTATACTTTCTTGAGATAGCTGGCTAAAACTGGTTTGGAAAATTATGAAAAGATTAGCTTTAATGATCGGTTAATCCCATTGTATAAATTGTGTTACATTTACGGACACCTAATCCACTATCTTCGGTGAGGTCTTGACAGCACGATTCGTATACTAATGGCTAATATTTACTATGCATTAAAAATTTTAAGTATGTTATACGGTTTACCTTAAGGAATTCTCAACCTGTTCTAAAACGGCTCTTTAGGAAAAAATTTGTCCCTTAAATTTGAACTAATGAAATTAAAATAATCGATCATAATGCTGTTCTCGTTCCGGTAAGTATACTCTGATCTTTACCGGGTGGAATAGAGTTCGTGTTCGCTTTGTACGAAATCCGATCCATTATTTGGATTTCGGGTTAACTTTCAACCGGATCCGTGCTAAGTACCTGGCAATTTACTGTGTATACTCTTAACGGATTTTATTAAGAGCACTGCCTCGCCTTATACTCTTTGTTTTTTTTTCCCCTAAAACGATCTAAGACAATACATACATATGCTGTAAATAAAACAATTCATGTAGATTTTGTGAACGGTACAGCATTTAGGAACGTCAGAATTTATTCAAGAAATTAGCTTTTTACTGTTTAGAGGGTCTTGATATCCGAACCGGTTTTGTTTATGAAGATCGTTACGTTTCGCTGAACGAATGATTTTTATTTCCTACGATGAATCCGCATTTATAATGCGAGTGAAAGTATTACTTGTCTGCTTCCCGAAACTGCTGTTAAGTAAGGTACAGGTTGAAATTTTTTAGATTACGCGTTTACTTATTCTTTAATCACCTGTTCTGTTGTAATTATTCGAGTGTACCGGGTTAATTTCCACCATTCTGTTGTATAATTAAAAGAATAAAATGTTAAGGTTAAATTATTTTTACTTTTTTTACGCTACCCGATTGATTTATTTATTTGTTCACTGTTTAGCCACAAGCAAAAATGTTTGTATGTGGAGATATTTTATTCTCAGAATTGAACTCTAGGACAGCCGATGAGAATTCGATTCAATGCTGTTGGACAACCCGTATCTATATGAATTATAAATAAAAAAAGAAAAAGTAAATGTACTGAATTGTAGATTCACCTTTGCGATTTTATTGAAACCTGAGCTCATGATTTTTTATTGTAAATTTTAAATTTTGGTTTGCGAATGCCTTGATATTATTGTCTGAATCCGTTTGGTTTTTAAAACTGCGTTATGTGATATGTAAGTCGCTTTTTATCACTTGTTTTCTTGAATAATTTTTGGTTAAATGTTTGTAATATTTTTAATTTGAAACGGTCGCATTTAATCATTAACCGTTAAGGGTCAGCGATTCTTTTATTGCTTTAGTTTCTACCTTCATTATTGCGTGAAAAACTCTTTTTTTTTAATTAAAATCACTTGACTGTAAATGTACGTGCGCTCTGAAAAGCTTTAATATTCAGTCTCTTTTATTTTAATGAAATAGCTGTATTTTTAAATTGGATTTGTGTTTTATTTCAAACGAATTAATGGTTTTAATTCGGTGCGGTGTATTGCTATATTAACAGTAATTCAATAGATCT
The DNA here is from genome assembly GCA_010016005.3 of Zanna intricata. Taxonomy (NCBI): domain Eukaryota; kingdom Metazoa; phylum Arthropoda; class Insecta; order Hemiptera; family Fulgoridae; genus Zanna; species Zanna intricata. Next base: position 11,259 of record JAAAKQ030494988.1, read on the forward strand.
GCAGTAAAATGTTAGGAAGAAAATAATTTTATTATAAAAATGTGGTTTAGTTTTTATTGTATACCGATGTTGTAATGATGTTACTTTATCATAGTAAATCTCATTCTAAAGTTTTTTTTTGGTCAAATTGTGCGTTTATTTTTACAATTACATCCATTCTGTTTCTTTTTAGATAATAATATGAGTAGGATTGCCTGCTTTGTTCGCATAGTTAAAATTGCTGCTTTGTTACACTTGAACTCTTTCGCTTACATGGTTGTGTAATACAGTAGATGTACGATTTTAGATTCTTTAAAAAGAATAATAATAGTAACAGTATTGTATTAAAGAAGTGTAGAATTGATTTAACTTAAACGTTTTTCATATATTATTAAATCGTAAATTATCTTTATCTATGGATTGATTTGATATATCAAAAATCAAATGTTTTAACTACAATCTATTGTCGTTTGTTTGACAATTAGTTGATGTAAAGCTTTTGTTATCGCTCTTCCGATGTTTTATGAAATATAAAAAATATGGAAATTTAATAAATAAAGAAATAAATTAGTATTATTACATATAATGTTTTTCTGAGGAGTAAAATTGTGTGTGTATCGTTTATGTCTCAAGAACGTATTTGAAGATATGATAGTATGTAGTAACTTGTATCGATAATGTTTTATGTAATATCGTGGTGTTTTCCTGTCATTTCAGTAAGAATAACGTGTGTTATCTTCAAATTTCAGCTAGCTACATGTTACTACTTAAAATGGACGTAGACACGTATTTTTATAGCATAAATTAACTTAGGGAAATCTACAGCCAAGATTTCTTTAGAAATTGATAGTCCTTCAAAATCCAGATTTAAGCTTACCGTTATACGAATCTAGTAGTTAAATTACATATATAACTATTCACGGTATTGTTTGTACTACAAAATATTAGATTAGAAAACTTTCATTAACGAGATTAAAAAATTGCTTATTTACTTAAATATAAAATGAATTAAAAGAAACTATCTTCTTTGCTAACAAAAGATTATATATTTAAAGCAATTTACATAGTTTTAAGAACGTGTTTTATTTTAACGATTGTTTTCGCTTGTCACATGTAATCGATTGATATCACTCATGTTGTACTATTTCTGAGAAATGAATGATAATGAGGTAGTGAGTGTTATATCAAATTTCACCTTCTAAAACTATACTCCTGTACTTTCTGTCTATGATTTTTAGACCATGTTATTTTTAAGTAGTCCAAATTATATAATTCTTAATCGGCTGAATTACCCAACGTTTCTCAAGGTAAGCATAATTTTCTTTTTTCTTTCTCTTCAGCCTTCGGTATCACCGTAAGGTATTATTTCAGAGGAAGAATTAGAATGATATGTATGAATGTAATGAAGTATGGTTTTGTAGTCTCAGGTCCCACTCCTGAGATGTGTGGAACTCGACTATCGTAGAACAGCGGTGTCAACGATCTAATATTCAAATCCGTATAAAAGTAACTGCCGATACTAGGATTTGAACCGTAGAACTCTCAACATCAAATCAGTTGATTTATGATGATGAGTTCGCCAATGAACCAAAGTGGTGGAATCTGCTATTACTGGCAATTAAATGATTAGTCGTGATTCTTAGAGGAAAGAAGACTGATAACGTCTGAGAGTGGACGCGTTTGAATTTTCATAAAGTATTTAAATAAGTTCTCATTTAATTTTTATCCGTAGAATTTTGTTGTACTGCATTAGCATATTCTTTCCCGGATCCATTACATGAAAAAAGGAGTGGTAACCTTGTTAATGTATAAAAAAAAGTAGGGACAAGTAAAAGGTTTATTTTTTTAGTACGCCATTGTATATTTATTTTATTGTATTAGTAAAGATTACAACCTTTAATTGATAGGACCTAATCCCCACGGGATTTTTTTGTAACTACAGGATAAGCAGCAATCCCCGGACAGTACTATAAATTTGAAGAGATTCTTACATTCCGAACGTGGATTCTAGTGCGCGTCCAATAAAAATGTACAAAAATCGACCCGGAGAACAAAGTATCAAGGATAAAAGAAAGGGTGAATTTTTGTTAAAATCGATTCGGCCGATTTATTTGATGTCTGAACACAAACTAACAGGCACAATTGAAGATAATGTGATAGTAGTTTATTTACTTCAGTTTTATATGTAAACGCATAGTATTTGATAACTCTTAACTAAGAACATTATTTATGTTAGTTGGCCATAGCTGTCCGATATCCGATCTGTGTTTTTAATTTTCTATTTTACTTGTAAAGATCTACACTGTGGAAGATTGTTTCCATATTTGTTGATAATATTGTTAACTATTGTTGTATTCTTCGTCATCTTCACTTAATATTTGACTTTATTTTTTTCTTATCTTTTAGTAATAGACTATTATAATTCCTTATTTATCGTAGAGTTCACATCGATGATTATTCTATCTCTGTTTAAATTTTTTTTAAATTTAATTGCTATGTTTTATAAATATTTTATATATTAGTTATCTATGAATTCTAAAATTTCTTAACGCGTAACCAATCCGTCCATTACCTTCGTAATTATTGTGTTTTGAAAGCGTAAAAATTAAAAGTGATGAAAGATTGCAAATAAAGCTTAGAATCTTTCATGTAATACTTTTATTTTCATTAATATTAATTAGAATAGATTTGTTAGGGTTGTAACAGTGTTTGCGAGGGGGCGTTACAAGTGCCTTGTGCATCCTTAGACTGCGTGAGATCATTAATTTGTTACAGACCTTAACAAACTAACTTAACAACTATTTAAATTTTATTTGTTGTCTGAATTAATCTATCTTTAGCAAACTTTGTTACCCAATGGTTTGTTTCTTTTTTTTTGGCAACCGTAGTTTATGATTTATATCAGGTTAAATTAGGACAGTTTTTTAGTTTCTGTTTTACTTCAGACGTACATTAATGTAATCGTTGTCAGGAAAAAAATATACTTAAAAATTAACATGTATGTGTCTGCCACCTATTAGTTAATAATTATAAATCAGTTGTTGATGAAGCATTCAAAAAAGTAACAAATTAATTAGGATCATGAATTTAATATTAGGACGTTGCGATGATTTTAATTATTAGTTTGTTTTTTTTTTAATTACGTATTAGTTTTATGTCATATATATCTAAGTTATAGTCTAGTTTAAGTTAAGTATTCAAGTCGCTTCTATCCTAAGTTTTTACTTGTGTTTGTTTCTTATGGATTTTTGAAGGGAGAATACAATTTGATATTGAATTTTCGCTAAAGAAACAACTTAATCGTTAAATATTATTAAGTTTTTTTTTATCTCTCTTAGGGGGCTAATTAAATTACCTGAGCTAAATGTTTATTACGATTGTTCGTTAATACTCTTAAATGAGATTCTTAATAAAATAATTTTTTTTTTCAGTCACGATAATGGTATTTTATAACGTATATATTATGTATTGTATGTACTCTGTCCTTGAGAACGAACTGAGATATAACAGTTCATTAAGGAGATTACATTAAAAAATGAATCTTTCTAAGCGATAGCTTATACGACTTACACGAGTATTTTGCGATACAACTGATCATTAATAGATTTTTTTTTTATTACATATATTCATACGTAATCCAGAAGCATTAAATCGCTGCCTCTTTTTTAGCTGTAAAATTAATATTCCTTATTCGATTGAACAGCATCAGAAATCGTCTTATCTTTTTTATTGCTATCTTTTAACGAGCAAATAACGTTCAAATAGTAGTCGATTAACAAATCAATTATTTTTATTTATTGGCGATAATTTTTTATTTAAATACTGTCGAAAAAATCAGAATAAAGTTTTTAGAAACGTTATTTACAGAAATAAACATAATAAATGCTTGGTGAAGTAGATTAATTTTTAATTTCAAAAAGTTGTTTTAGTTGTGATTGTGCTTTTAACACGATACTAAAACGCTTTAGCTTTAGTTCAAAACCTCTTTTCCAGTAATTAATTTTTTTCTTTTCGAAAGCTAACGTAGCATTTGTAGGGCATTAATTTCGTTGCCAGAAAATGAGATCTCCCGACCTTCATCGACGTGAATTTTCCCTATGAAATCAGTCCTGTCAGATGATCAGACAGGATTTCCCTATGAAATCAATCCTGTCTTGATCCAATCAGATGAAGTTACCCTTCATCTGATTGGATCAGATCTGCTGATGGTTCCACATCCAGATCCAAGTTTGTTACCTTCCTCTAAATTCGTTATTAAATTTTGTTTGCTAATAGATTCAAAGCTTTCGCGTGAAATCAGATGGCCTCAATTGCAAGTTTGAGAATGAATGAATTGTAAATTCCGTAAGGTTACACGGAATATATTGACAGTTCCTTCATTAGCCAGTGAATAAATCATTGAAAATATTCGAAATTTTTGCCCTTTTTCTGTTAAATTTGCATTTTATCTTTAACTTAATTGAAAAATCTTTCCTGCTTTTTTAATTTTCCTCCTTTTTTCCGATCGAATAATAATGCTTTGCAGACAGTTTTTTAATATTGATTTTCCATCCGCTTCTTCCGTGTTGGCTTTCTCTTCGATTGAATTTCCCTTTTTTATTTTCGCTATTCAGTTTAGCGTAGCTAAAAACGGCAATCTGACAACACCTTGCACTATGCAGGATGATAACTATTTCCTTTAAGAGAAATTTCAGTAATTCGCTTATCTCAGACGTTTTGAGATCAACAAATAGCTTTTTGGCAGGTCAGTTTTAGGTTAATTCATAGGAATATTAACTTTCTCAATAAGATTTATTACATATAACAAAATGAAAGCCCGTCTTTATAAGATTGACTTACTAGATAAAACATACATTAACTGCATTGTTTACTAGGTATGTTATGTTAATTTTGATCTTTTGGTTTAAAGGAATCACCCGGAGTAGTAGTTCAAATATCTATCAATTTTTAAACAGATATAATTTACAACGTTCGTTAAGTCGAGTAATATATAATAGAGTAATAGTAATAGAATAATATATGTACCCGGTAAACTTGTTATTCCTGGCAGGAAGTTTAACAAGCAGCATGAAGTGTTGCGTGAGTTTTATCCAGCAAATGTGAGCATTGACCGACAAGGTGTATCGTTTGAGAAGGAAACCTCTCTGAAGCGGTCGTTGTGTTTAGATTAGATTATTATTAACATTCTTATTACTTCTATATGGTATTTGTTAAGGACATTTAGTAGGCCATTGCATTCATTAAGGGAAACAATATTAGAATAATTCATTAGTCTACATTATTTAAGAAAGAAAAAAAAACATTAGTAATTCATTAATTGATCTTCATCCAATAGATTTAGCGGTTAGATCATTGACGTATTCAGACTTAATATCAGATTTCTCATTTAACTATACAAAGTATGTCTGAAAAGTTCCCGAACTAAATTAAATAAAAATACAAATTTAAATACAAACGAATTTACTCACATAAGTCCTCTAAATAGAACCGTTCTGTAGTTATACACTCGTTACAACGCCGGTAGAGTCCGTCAAACGCTCTAGAGAAATCATTTTGTGTGATGGCCTTCAACAACTCGGTGCAAGTCCTTTAGACGACCGGAATGTCGTCGAAAAAGCGGCCTTCAACTTGAGTTTCGGGAATAGAAAATAGGCTGCTGCAGCCAAGTAGGGTGAATAGGGCAGTTGGGATAAGAAATAAGAAGGCGATTTGATTTGTGGCCTAATAACGTGTTAAATTGTTGTCGTGTGTGTCGGAGTATTGTCTTGTAAGAGAGTTCAGCTGCCCAGATCCCGGTACTCGAGCCGGATTCGACGCATCAAGCGTTTTATTTCTTCCAAATAGAATTTAGAATTCACGGTTTGACCAGTTGGGACAAATTAATGATGAATCAGGCCCTTTGAGACGAAGAGTGCAATCAACATCGTTTTCACTCTTGATTTTTGCTGCCTGACTCTCGCTAGTCTTTGTATTCCAGGACTCAACGAAGCAGCTGATTGATGCTTCGTTTGCGGATCATACATGAAGCACCAGCTTTCATCCCCAGTTACAATTGTTTGCAAAATATTCGGCTCGCTATCGGCAGTTACATGGAAGCAAGACGTACCTGGTTTTGTTGTTCTGTCAAGAAATGTAGAACGAAAGAGAGCACACCTTTTGGCGGTTCATTTTTTTCTGTTAGAATTGTACGTATCGCGTTTTTACCGATGTTTAGCTCTTCTGCTATGGCCCGACGGATAAGATGAGGTTGTTCGAGCAGGAGCGCACGCACTTTCACAACGTTTTCGTAGTGAACAGCTGTTAACAGCCTCCCGCTTCATTCGTCGCCATCCAACGCCTCTCTACTGACTTAAAACCCTTCCGCTACGTGTATGTTGTTGTACGAGATGCGGCTTCATTACCGAATGCTTGCTGTATTATAGAATAGGTTTCAATAAAAGATTTTTGTCGAACGCAAAATTTTATCGCGCCTCTGTTCCATGTCGCGAGCTCGCACAAGGTTACATGAACACAAAGTACGCGGCCGAATATAACTCGAGACTGGAGTGATGAAATTTTGTACACACACACTCGTCAGACATATTTCCTTGGTTATCCGAGAGATGGCGCTAATTGTATCGATTACAGAAATTTAGTTCGGGAAATTTTCAGACCTCTATGTAATCGCTTCCCAGTCCTTTATTTCTCTTCTTTTCATGCAATGTATTCCGTTACTTTAGTATGTTTTATGTCATATTATTAATCATTCGCTGAAACCTTTGTTATTCTTATAATATTATAGTTATTTTTTCTAAATTATCCTTGTGGGTTCTAACTTCCATATAAAATCTTTGCCCACCTAGCTCATTAAAATTAATTTATCTGTTGTGTTTATGAATACGACGCGTGCTATGAAAAATTGTTAGCGAAAACTTGTATTAAGTACTGTATTTATGTTTTCTTTACATTACAAAAGTACAAAAGCAATTAATATGAATTAAACATAAAATAAGAATTTTAATTAATGTAAAGGACGAGTAAACATATTTTTCGTGAAAACAATTGTTAAAATTGATTTTTGACAGTTTGATTAGTAAAAAGGACGTTGCTGTATAACAATCTGCCATAATAGGAGTTATATTCGATAGAATTTTTATAAAAATCAGTTAAGTTGATAAAAACTTTCTTTTCTTTTTTTTTCAAAATCTTTTCATGAAAAGTTATACTGTTATAAACTTATTATCTGGCAATCAGTTACGCCTAGTGAACACGGTATATATTTATGTTATTCATTAAGAATGCAACGCGGATAGAATGTTTGTTATTGTTGTTGCTGAAAATTCTACTATTAATAATAAATATACATTCTTTATTTATAGTTTTATTCGTTTTGAAAGAAACAAAGAACTTACTATTTTAAAATTAGACTTCTTAATCACCAGATGCTGATAATGACCGTTTATAAAAGCTGCGTTTTCCTTCCCTTTTTTAGTCTCGTAGATGAGACCGTACACAGGATCCTACTTGCTATTCATCCGTTGTTTTGTACTACGGTTGTCTGTACATATGAATCATCGCCCTTTGTCCGTTCTTGACGTCTCTCCGGCTATTCTAACTCGACCTCCCTCCGTCATAAAACACTCAGGTTAGGTTCAGGACCATAATAGCGTGGTATTTTTTACCGTCACGACGAACGCTAGGAAGGAAAAAACTCGGGTCGACTAGGTTTCGCCGTCAGTGATCCCGCCCTGAGATAACGACGCTCCAGTCTCGGTTAACTAGCTATACAGAGTTTCTTTACAAGACAAACGTCTAAACAAATCCTCTTCGTTTTGTTTTAATTGCTTCTGGTTAAATTTTAAATTTAATCTTTTATGTTATATTGCTAGCCGTTTACATATTAATTAAAATTACGAAAAGTGATTTTATGGTTTATATTCGATCAGCTGCGAATGAAGATTTATGGGGGGAAATACACCGAAATTACACCGGTACAGTATTTAATTCTAAATTTCTATTCATTTATCTTTTAGTTAAAGAACGTGTAGCCTAAATTTATTATTCAAAATGGAGTTTATGTACATTCCATGTAAGAAAAAATCGGGGATTGTAAATTATAAATTTAAAAAAAATGGGAAAACGACTTCAGCCATTCGTTTTATACAATATAACAAAGTAGTTATGTTGTATAATATAACGCGCAACTATCTTTATTTAAAGAAAAGGACATTACCATATACACCTCCAATGTTGCGTAGGCTTTGTATATTACCTTATAGCAAACTGCGGATCAGATTAGTCTATATGATTAAGTGTTTTAATCGGTTCATAATTTTGTAAGAAAATTAATTAAATTTTTGAATCGTCTTCCAATAGATCATTTCGAATCTGTTATAACACCTTCCTCGTTGGAATTGCAGGCGACACAATCGCTTAAGATTCCGTTTTGATATTCCTTTATTAGTTCACAGAATCGAATATTTTAACAGTAAATTTTATTTGTTAAATGTCACTCTATTCAGTATTTTATAAATTCTATAATTAGTATGTTAATAAAACTAAACACTTTCGTAATTAGGTGGTTTCGGTTAATAGTATAATTTGTCAAATTGCACTGCTAAATAAGACTGTATCTTATCTTAACATTTTAACAACACTGTAATTAACGATGTTATATTAGAATATATATTATTATGCGGTTAAACAATTTTATTTTTATGTTATTGGTAGTAGTGTTTAAAGATTCTATACGAGACTAGATCTTTGTATTATTAATGTAACTTTTAGCACGAATATTTTACAATTGTTAATAATTTATTCATATCTTTGTTTTACATTTCTTACTAGATCCATTCACACTGATAAATAAAAGATAATCATAAAACCGATGGACATTAGGCGACAGTAATGGATTGTTTTTATATAAAAAGATATGATTTCATCCAAGGATTTTTTTTTTAGCTTACTAAAGAAACTGTGTAGGAGTTAGCAGGTGTTACGTTGTATTTTAGATGCATGTACTTGGTTAAAATAGTTTTCTTTTGGTTCGTTTTCTCATAAATATTGTCCTTAAACTGGAAAATTTTTGTTTTTTGAAGACAGAAGGATTGATTATGATGCGAAATAATTTTTTTTTTTTTACACGGATCTTATTAAAAGATCTTGTTATTTATTATAATAGGTTTTATGTTTGGTTTTGTTTCCATTCGTTCTTAAAACAAAAAAAAATTTGTTATCCTACATACTGGGTGTCTGAAAGTCTGGAATCGGATAATTTTAGAAAACTGAGGGTAACTACCTTATCAGAATAAATGTAATTATTTACTGTATTAAAGAAACTACTCTAGTTCTTTGGATTATTGTCGGCCATCTTCGTGCCCCCACATTGCAATCAACTTTATTTTTTTAAATGGCTGTACGGTCATTTACACATGATTTCAATGTAGGTTTGAACGGGAAACCTTTAGTGAAAACCCGCATCCGTAGCTTGAATGTGGTGTAGATATTGATCTTTGAAGCATCCTATTGGCCATTAATGAATCAGCTGTTTTTAATTTTGTTAGAATTTCGTTATCGAATATCGTAATGATACATTTCGAATAATTAATTAATGAGAAGAAATTTTGGAAAACTGAAAAAGTTTTGGATTCTGATTGCAGAATCGTTTTCAGCATAAAGTTTACAATGTGTGTTCTTTGGTGGTTGGGTTTCAATTAATCACACTTCTCAGGAGTAGTCTCTCTCTTTTATCTGTTTAGCCTCCGGAACTACCGT